>PVKS010004049.1:0-97287 GCA_004027875.1 Aplodontia rufa
AAACATTGCTCTCATGTATATTTTTAAAAGGAAAGGATTTTTCCTCAAATATTTTTATTCTCATTTCTTTTTAAATTTGAAAAATACTAAACATGGAAAGAAAAAAATTTTTTCTTATATATCAATGGAAGCCAATCCACCCTCCTGCATGTTTGTATGTTTTCTTCAAGTCCTTTGCACAAATTTTCAGTTATGATCAAATCCCTAATCCCACCCTAACCACAAGAAAAACAGCAGAAAAACCTCAGTAGGGGGCATCCTACAATATACCTGACTGTGCTCCTCAGTTCTGGTAAGATCATCAATCACAAGGGAAGTCTAATAACTTTCACAATCAAGAGAAGCAAAAATGGAAGGATGCTAAATGGTAGCATGCAGTTCTGAAACAGAAAGAGGACATTAGGTAAAAACTTAGGAAATAGAAGTTAAATGTGGTCTTTAGTTAATAATAGTGTATCAATATTGGTTCATTACTTCTATTAATAGAAAATGTTAATAACAGGAGAAACTGTATGTGGAGTGGGTATAGGAGAATTCTCTATGCTATCTGCTTATTTTTTCTGTAAGTCCAAAATTGTTCCATTATTTAAAACAAAATAAGATATGAGTCCTAGTGGATTTTTTCAAGGTGGGGTCTCACTATGTTAGCCTTGAGCTCCCGGATTCAAGTGATTCTTCTGCCTCAGTTTCCCAAGTACCTGGGAATACCCTGCCACTGCAACCAGCTGGGGTCATATGAATCAAAAATGTCTTACTTAGGGACTGGAGCGATGGCTCAGCGGTTGGAGCGCTTGCCTGGCATACACAAGAACCCAGGTTCAAACCCCAGCACCACATACACAACTAAGTGTTGGAGAAACAAAGCCTAGATGAAAAAATAAAAATGATTTTCTCTTTCTTCTCTCTCTCTCTCTTTCTAAAAATAATGTCCTGCTTAAACCTAGCTACATCTCAAACCTGGCTCCTAAAAAAAATGAGTATCTTTAGGTTGGGGATGGTACAGGCATCTATGGCTCTCAATCCTAGTCATTTATTTAAATCACTTAGTGTGTTCAATAACAGTAAATCAAAATTTCTGCTGATGGGCATCAGTAGCTTTTTAAAACCCTATTATACTGCAAAAAGTCCACTTCTGCCAATAGAAAAACTTCATGTAACCAAAGCATACAAGTGTACAGCTGCTGTATAACAAATCATAATAGAAAGCAAAACTCACTACATTTTTCCTCTTTCCCTTGAGATACCTGTGGGATTCTGACAACACAAAAATAAGTAAAAGGGTGACTATAATACTTTAACAAATATTGGAAATTTAAAGCAGAAAATTATGGAATCTTATTTTTTACTTCCATTTCCTTGGGAATCCATTTGTTAAGACACTGAAAATGTGATTTAAAAAAAGATGAGCTTGAATTAAGGGAAGAGAAAATGAAATCTTTTTAAAAAAATCAAAACTATATTCAAGGCATCTCATTCAAGGCATCTGGTGAATACAGACGGAATCCCTGTAGGTCTAGGAAAGCTCCATCAAACCCATCCTCGGTACACCAGGAGACAAGCAGGAGCCCTAGCACAAAGGCTACAAGGTTTGTGACCTCCAGCTCCCAGAGAGGCCCTGCCTAACAACAAGGGCTTTCCAGACGCTGAGAGAGACTGAGCAGGACCAGAGGTCATCTCCGACTACTTTTTAAATCCTATTTTAAGAATAGGAGCCCATCTTGGCCATTCAATTCAAAGTGTGTCAATTATATGCTGACTAATTGAACTCTCCTATAGCAGGAAATCAGGAAGCCGCCAAGTTCACAAACACAAATATGAAGAAGGGAATCCAGCGCTTGTTTTCCCTCTGCCGCACTTCACACTATCTGATCTGGAGAGGTCAGACGGGAGTCTGAAAAGCCCTGGGGATGGCAGGATTTCCAATTCTTCCTTAATCAGGGGGGCTTCCATCAGAGGAACTGGTTGCTTGAGAAAACTAAAGAAAACCACAAGGTTTAAGATGGTTCATTCTCGATACCTGAGTATAGAAATAGTCTTAGGCTTAGCTCATCCAATTGACACTCCACTCCATAAACTGTGGACGAGTGAAAACTACCTTTCTTTTGGAAGCAGAAGACCTTAAGTGCTAACACCAGCCCTCACATGACAAGCTAGTAGACTATATGAATTTCTATGCCTCAGGTTCCTCGTATGCAAAATAAAGCAATACTTAATATGGTAAGGATGGGATTCTTAATATCAAATGGATAATATATGCTTTGCTTTATATTGTATAAGTAGGCAAATGGTACTTGTTATTAATAATATCGTTGCTATTGTAAATGTTAATAATGATATTATTAATAATAACAATGTTATTAATTCATTTAAGGTTTACCAACAAGTATACTCTCACCTCTCACTGATCTTCAGCCTTATCCCCTGCCTTATACTCTTCCATAATCCTCATCTGTCCACTCACTCCTTCAGAGTTCTGCCAGGTTTCTCCCTCCCTCCAGAAGTTATCCCATTCAATGCTGGTCAATAACTTTGCTACCAATACCCACAGGGGCCTTTGCATGTATAATCAAAGAGATTCTAAACGCTACCTGGCCAAGAATCATAAAATAATTTTAGAGATGAAAGAGAATATGGAAGCCATCTAGCCCAATGTCTTCATTTTATAAGTGAAGAATGGAGGTTCAGAACATTTAACTGACTCACTGGCTGGTGGCAGAATGGACACTAAAGTTCAGGACTCCAGAAAATATTCTCCAGCATTTGAATCCAAATTTTACATTAACCTGTGATGGTGTGTTATGGCTTGGACATGAGGTGTCCCTCAGAAGCTCCTGGGTTAATAATGAAGAAAGTGAACAGTTTGAATGGGATGCTGGGTGATTACTGTAGATGGGTAGGGAATTGCTGGAGGAAGTAGGTCACTGAGGTCACATCCTTCAGAATTATATCTGGTCCTCCTGGCTCTTTGCTCTCTCTGCTTCCTGGCTACCCATGCTGAGCAGCCTTCCTTGGACACACCTTTCCATGTTATTCTGCCCTGCCTCTGGCCCAGAGCAATGGCATCAGCTGACCATGGACTGAGACCTCTGAAACTGTGAGCAAAAAAAAAAAAAAAAAAAAAAAACATCCTCTACCGTCCTTGTCAGAAATCTTGGTCATGGCAACAAGATGCTGACCAATACAGTGTTAGCATTATTTACTAAACAATACAAAAAGGCCTCTTTAATATAAAGTATGAATTCCTGAAACCTTGCTTTTCAAGCAGTAAAGTCTTCAGATGACAAAGGAGTATAGTTGGTTCATCCACAATGTGAGTGAAGGTGAAATTAGAAATGTTTAGTGACACCAGTCAGTATTATGTTTTATGGAACAGGTGTTTGATTGTTGCTTTGTAAGTGGGAGAGTTCATGTATGAGAGAGGACTCAAGAAGAGAGTTTCTCAAAACCTTCATCATAAGCATACAGCTAAAGAATTTGAAACTTGATTTAGTACAGAACTTCATTCCTTTTTCTAGAATATGGAGCTTTCAAAATTAACTTTGCTGAGTATATGTGTTATTCAAAGACAGACTTCTACATGTGAGGAGACAAAAACCAAAAAGCAGGGATCATACTAAACCACTGTAGTTCCAGTCAGAATCCCAGATGGATTGCAAAGAACAAGAACATGTAGTTAGAATTACCCTACCACATACTAAGACATGGCTGGTATCATAAATGATTAAAATATCACATTTCTGGTCCAGTTACAGACCAGTGAGCAATGAAACAAAATGGAGAGTCTAAAACAACACCCAAATTCACACCAAAAGAGAAATATGATAGAAGTGATACCACACGTGCGCAGAGAAAACAAATGGATTATTTAATTAATGATGTTGGGAAAATTAGCTCATTGTAATAAAATGTTCCAGTCATATCCCTATCTCAGTCTATAAACAAAAATAAATCAAATTGATTTAAATTAAGATATTGTGGTGGGCTGGGGAAGTGAGATAATTTCTTGATGACTCTGGGATCAGGTAGGATTTCTTTAAGTATGTCAGAAAAAAAACCAATATCAGTAATGTGAATAAAGGAATGATCTGATTACACCAACATCAAGCATTCCTGCTCCACAAAATATACTTCAGGCAAAACTTAAAGACAAGAGTCAGATGGAGTGAAGATAGTACCAATGTACATGAACAAGAAAAAATTAATACCCAGAATAATTTAAAACTCCCACAGATCAGTACAAACGGGAGAGGAAACCTAATAGAAAGCTGGGTAGAGGGTACAAATGCTCCAATAGCTAAAGTAGAAGCTGGGTGGCTGATGTGTATAGATGTGTGCCCTCATTGATGGGTAATCACAGATTCCCAAATAGAGGCATTAATATATAGCTATACTGATAGATAAATAAATAGGAACTAAGCTACTAGCCGTTGTTGGGAAATACAAATTCTCAAAAGTGCAAGGGACACTGCAAATATTTGTATAACCACGATAGCAAGCAATGTAGCAATACGTAATATAATCATGTAAGTGTGTGCTCTGTAACAGGAGTTTGTGAATAAACACAGACACGTATAAAGATGTTATAATAGCAAAGTAAGAAGAAAATATTTACGTGTGATTTCTGCATGCAATAGTTTATTATTCAGGGGTCAAAAATGATTAATTAGCAAGGGCAATAAAAATAGTGAGAAAAAAACGAATAGTTGAGAAAAAATATATAAGCAGTTCAACTTCGTACACTACACAATAGTTTTATATCAAGCTCAGAACATATAGAAACCAACACAGGCTAGTTTTCACAGATATTCATATATAGAAGGTGGATGTTCCCTAACAGGATGGGAATAAGCACCCTACAGGGAGCCAGACAATTGGTAATTAGGTTGAAAGACCAAAGGAAGGGAAACAAAAGGACACAAGACTAGAATTATTCCTTGGCACAAACCAAGGAGTAGCAATGGACACATTAATGCAATTTTCTGCACTCAAATGCCAAAGCCATTATAAACAATAAAAAGAACATTTCTAAGTTGGGGTGGGGATAGAAAAAGTAAATCACCTCTCTCTAATTTATGGACAGTTTAAGTAAAGAAAGGGGTTAATCTAAAATTCACTGAAGTCAGAAATGTATCTATCTGGAGAAGTGGCAAGCCCCTCTGATAGCCCTTCCGCAGCCAAGGGGTAATTGAGTGTTAATTCCGCTGACCTTATTTGCAGTACTCCTCCATCCCCGGAGCATCCCCGGCTGTCAGGCAGCATGCTTTACATAGCTGTCGACTTAATGTTTTTCTTTTGACTGAATTTTTCACCTGAGGCATTTCAGTCCTGTAACTTCAGCAATCAATTTAGACCCAAAGCAGCACAGGCCTCAGTGCCTAGAGAAGCAGGCATTTGCATGTGAGTTAACATCTTAAGTGCCAGGGGAATGAGCGAGGTCCAAACAGATGTAAGAAGTGGGACTGTGTGCTAAATCACTACACAGCTAATTTGCCAGCCACGGAATCACACTTTGTTTGTGATAGTGGGAGAGTGTAAATGTGTGTATGTACGTGTACATTTTCCTGTGGTGTGGCCGTATGATGGGTTAAATTTTTGTGTTCTTTTTCAAATATTAAACTATTTTTTAATGTTGTTTGCTTAATGATTCTAAGCCATTTCTATAAGAGATAATCATGAAATCCTAATAGCTAGAAACATCACAAAAGGAGAAATGGTTTGAAATGTAATTTGAATTGAGTTATACTAAGCAAATTAGAATTATGTTGTTTAATTTTTTAGACAACCCAACTTCTTTCAAAGAGAGGCATGTGTTATTAAGAAGTAGAACATAGCTTGTACTGAGAATTTGTCGTTATATATTTTAAAAAATTCTTAACTTCTAAAAATGGCATAAAAGCCATTTTTTCTCCTTGCAAGGATACAGGATAAAGTATTTGTTGAGATCATGAAAGCAGACTGGTAATATCATTTATTATATCCAAATCATTTAATCAAGGAAGAAATTGCCATATTCATTGATTTTATGTGTAAAATAACCGGCCAGGATTCCAGTTAGAAGTTTCCTCCTAGATATGTTACAGAAAAGAATAATCAAGCCTAAATGTGACTAGCATATAAAGAATCTCAGATCCAGATATTTGTGGGTGTTTGGAAAGAGAAAAAACAGTTTGCCTCTCTGCTGTCCTGGAGAAGAAACCATACACAGAATGCATCCCAGCTAGCCCTCAGGGATGACATTCAATAGGCTTAGCTCCACCTAACACACTGCCCATGTGATCCCCTACCTAATACGCAAAACAACTCTACTTACCCCATTGGCCTGAAGGTTAATGCTGTGAAAAGAAGAAACTTCAGTAAAAAGCAGCACATTCATTTCTGTAAGAAAAGAAGAGCCTAGAAGAATCTCAAAAAACCAAACTGCATAAAAAATCATATTGTCTAGAAATTGAACCTTGTAGGTTTTAGCCCACACCATTAAGAATAGTTACAGAAGACAGAAGTAAAGGCAAGGCAATCTGTGAGCTACCAAACATTCGGTAGATAACGGGCATTCTTTACAGCTGCTTTTGCCCTAATTATATCAGGATTAATAGGCAGAAATTCATTTAGGAGCAAATATGTTTAGTGGACAAAAGATTACCTTAAGAATGAGCAGTGTTTCCTCCCCCTAGGGCTTGCTCCTAAGTGTCTTCTTTCAAAAGACTGGATTGTTAAGCACACTGTCCTCACAGGCCTTCCCTCTCCCTGAATCCTCCAGGGTCCCCATGTATCAGCAGGTCTCTCAGGCCCATTTTAATAGTGCATCCATCGTAGCCACTCACAATACTTGGCCAGGAATGAGTACCCTCAACTGAAGGTCAGAAGATTATTTTGCATTCAAAATTTCAATCAAGCTACTAAGATGTGGGCAAAGAGGGAAGCAGAGGGGGAGAGAGACCAGAGATCTCTGAGATGGCGTTTCTCAACCTTTAACGTGAATCACCCAGGAGTTGGCTAAAATGCAGATCCCGATTCAGTAGATCTGAGGACGGGGTGGAGCCACATTGCATCACTTGCAGGTATGGGCCTTGAAGATGTTCTGGCCATACTTTGAGTAGCCAAGTCTAAAAACCAGGTAAAATAAGCAGAAGGGACCATACATGGCAAAACTCTTCTACTGTGACTAACTGAAGGGAAGACTAGCAGATAAATAACTGCACGGCTCACCCCACCTCAACTAGAAGCATGTCCTCAGGGTGCCGGGAACCCATCCAGCAGAGCCTGCACTCCTCATTTCCCTCATAGTCCTGTTCCTTTCCCCATGTGTCTAGATGTGTTAGTGACATCATCAGCCACCCAAATTTTGCAGATTTATCCTCAAGCCACCTTCTCCCAGTGCTGTTGACTCAGCCTTCCCAATCTCTTCTTCCATTTCCTGCCTCTATTCTTAGTGCTACATCCAAAGCTCAGGTGTTTTTAGTAGACCACTAAACTGTCCTCTGAATAGTACCTCTCATTCTTTGTCTCCCTTCCAGATAGGCTCCCAACCTTCCACGCTGCTATTAGTACAATTCTCCATCCCAGATCTGATCTATATCATTTCCTGTTAAAATTTATCCCACCTGATATGGCTTCCTGTTTCCTAAAGAAGGGAGAAAAATCCCTGAGTGTGTATCAGAGACCTTGCAGAGTTTTATGTCAGCTTCTTCCTCTGGCCTAATTTGCTGTCTTTATCCCTCCATACCTGTGTTAGTTAGCTTTCCATCACTGTGACAAAATGCCTGAGCTAAGCAATTTCAATGAAGAAAAGATTTACTTTGACTCACAGTTTCAGAGGTCACTTGGTCCTGTTGCTTTGGGCCTATGGCATCATGACAGAAAACTTGGTAGAGCAAAGCTATCACATCATGGCAGCCAGGAAGCAAATGAGAGAGAGAAAAAGGAGCCAGGGCCCTAATATCCCCTTCAAGGGCACACATTCAATGACTTAACTTCTTCCCACGAGACCCCACTCCTAAAGTTTCCACCACCTCTCAATAACATACAAGCTAGAGAACAAGCCTTTGACACGTGGGCATTTGAGGGAAATTCAAGATACAAACTACCACAACACCCTTTGGTAACTGGCCACTTTAAACTATTTCATATCAAAGAAAGTTTACTAGAATAATTTCAGTCTGTTTCGTAAACTGTTCCAAAGGTGCATCCCCAATGATCTACTTCCTCCTAGTAGGCCCCATCTACTAGTTTCCACACCAGTAGCTGGGGACTAAGCCTTCAACACATGAGCCTTTGGGGACATTCAAGACACAAACAATAACGAGGCACTTTGCTCCTCCTTCCTTCACATGAATTCAGGCCTCATCACCCTCTCATATTCAGCCATGACATTTCTTCCTCCTCGATAACAGCATCCCAGTGATCAATCTCTATCACTTTGTAGGCTCAAAATCACCTCATTCCACAAAATTGACTCTAATCAGTGCTTTCTCTTGTATGGAAATTTCCAGATATGATAGCTCCTGGCACAGAATACATAAGCAAGAAATACTACTGACTCAATGAAGAGTGCCCAAAAAGCTGACCTCTGGAACGCTAGCATGAGTTTGGAGACAGGGGAAGGAAGAATCAAATGGAAATTGCCACATTCTACTGACTCCTACCTTAGCAGTCAAAACTAAGAAGTCAAGTTTTTAGGTCCTAGAAATCAGGGCTCAAGAAGCTTTCACTTGGTCATCAAGAACAATGTCTAAAATGAAGAGGTTCATCAAGGACAAAAGTAAAAGCAACATACATAGAAGACTGAAGGTGGCTTGGAGTGAGATCTCAAGATCACAGTTGTCATTCTTTTATTAATTGCTTTATTCTTAAAGGGATCTCAGAGCAATTTAGAAACTTCGAAGTTTGTCCCAGCAAAGTGGTATGAACAAGAAATAAGAGGTATCAGGGATACTAGACTATCACACTGTCATTTTCATTTGACATCGAGGGCTCACCAAAGCTCATGCAATTAGTTATATCTGGAGCAACAGCAGAAGGAAATTAATATCTCAAGAAATAAAGTCCACATCCATTCATTCAAGTCAATAACATAATTGGTTTTATGAGGACAAAATAAATACATATTATCCCAAGAGTTGAAAACATGCTTAAAAGTAAACCAATAGCTTTAGTATGTTGAAGGAGACAGTAAGAAACTTTCAGTCCCCTGTTATATTGCTTTTCTCTCCTATTGGAAATTATGAAGAATGACTGTTCACTAGCAAATCCATTCAGTCAATCAGCAGACAAGTGTGTTCTGAGTTCTGTGGTGGTTTTGATATATGTCCACTAATTCTTTGACACTTCCCCACATCACAGGGGTTAATTCCCCTTGCTTTAAATAGGGCCTGGCATATGACATCACAAATGCACACAATATAGTAAAAATGATGCCGCTTAACTCCCAGACAGCATTAGAGTGCATGCAGTTCTCCAGGTTGTCTTGGAACATATGACTTTGAAGCCTTGAGGCACCATGTAAGAAATTCTACCTACTCAGAAGCTGACATGTTAGAGAGACCAAATAGACGTAAAGAGACATACATAAGGAATATCTGCCATTCTCGCTATTTGAGTCTTCCCAGCCAAAGACATGTGAACAGAGAAGCTTTGAAATGAAAGCCACCTGAATACTATCCAGTTACAATCACAAGAGAGATGCCAACCATAAATCACCTCGCTGAGCTAAGTAAGTTTCCAGAACCAGAAGAAATAATAACAACAATAATAAAAATAAATAATTGTTGTTACTGTACACCACTGAGTTTGGATGATTTCTTATACAGAAATAGATAACTGGAACGAGCGTCTCATAGATGTCAGGTGCTGTGATGGACACCTTCCCTGCGGACTTTAACTTGCTGACCCACAGCTGCTCTATAAGAATGTAAGAAACACTGCCCCGGGCTCCGTGATTTTGCTGTTCAAATAGAAAAGATCAAATGTTCATTTAAACAGATACATGCTAATGTAAGAAAATATAGGTAAGTGCTAAAAAGTAAATGAACAGCAAACAGAAGTGATTAAAAGAAGTATTCTTGGGATCTGCAATCAGTGGGTTGTAGGAACTGGGCTAAATGCCAAGAATTGGTGTGGGTAAAATGTGCTGGAGAGGGAAGGAATTTTTAGTCTGAGTGTGATGGGGTTACATGAGCTCCTTTGGGAGAGAGAGTTCCCCGCACACGAAAGAATGTGAAGAAAAAGAGTAGGAAATTCAGCAAGAGGAAGACAATAGAGTCTTTAAGGCCACAGTAAGGGTTTAAAAGGACTAGACTTCATTTTCTAAGCAAGAGGAGGGTCCTGAAGGGTTACAAACCATACATTTGCCATGATGAAAAGTACAATTAGCCTGACAATGGGAGGAACATGGATGGATGTGCTGGAATTACTCCAGAAGCAGGGAGACCAACCAGGAGACCCTGGAAATAACAGAGTAAGGAAGTCTTTTACTCGACACCCTCTTCTCCCACGATGTGCCCCTCACCTCAGCTCTTCCAAAGTGTCATTTTCACCTCCATCATTGGTTGTATCCCTTTCTAGTCTAGGGCACCATGACATTTTCTTCAAGACCCACGCTGTTTAGTGCTGGGGATCCAGGCACAAGTACTGGAAGGACTTCCTGGCTGCTCTCAACTGAGTGGGTCAGCTAGTTCCATGCCCAGGCCCCTGACAGCTGCTTCCTGGAGATCCAAGGAATTCTCAGGGCTTGCTGTTTGTTTTGCCTGTTTGATCCTTGATGCTCTACACGGTATCATTAGTTTACTGACACCTGACAACTTCTATACTAAAGCGAACCATACAAGCAAAGACACATTCAAATGTTCCCTGAATTAGAAGCATTCCTGGTTTCTGGAAGAGATGATATGTAATAACAATTATATGGTGCTTTCATCTTCAAAGTCTTATGCAGACATTATCTAATTAACCTTCACTACATACCTAGAAGGTAGGGAAGCATCATTAAACGTGGGTTTCAGGAGAAGAGATTGGAAAAACAAATTGAATGAGAAGCCTTCCACCGGAAAGGAAAGGCTCAGCGTCGGTGCCAAAACAAGCAAAGAAGAACTCCTAACCTACTCCTAAGCTGGGGCCAAGGAGGAAAATCAACACTGAAATTTTAAAATATTTTGAAAAGGTCATGTGCAATATCTCCTGTTAAAGTTTATCAAAGAATAGGAAAATAAATTATATTCATACAGGGAGGCAGGATTCTAGGGTGCTAGCGCTAGATTGGTACTGTCTAGTCCTGTGACCACTCCATATTTTGAATTCTTCATCTGTCAAAGGGGCCCTACAATATGCAATTTCCAACACTTCACCGTACTAAAACAATTCATGAAACAAGTACTCAGAAAACAGACTCTACTGAGGTCATAGGATATGAAAATGTTAGCAACTGGGAAAATTCGTAAGAGAGGGAAGCCCTCATTCTCCTACTTTACATAATTTCTACCTCCTTCTGCCACAACCTCACAGAAGCAATGCCCCTCAACACTGCTCCAAGCTGCACCTTCAGGATCTCTCTCTTTCAGCAAACTTGCTTCAGAAACAGCCTCCCAAGTCACTATCACCAAGGCTTAGAAGGAAATGAAGGTTTAATATAAATAGAGGGAACCCTTGCCTTTTAATAGTGGCCAAAAGTCCTATTCAGTCAAACTGAAGTCCTGATCCCCGTGTTCTGGCCACAGGGAACTAACCTGCCAGGGTGGCACCGGCGGTGGTGGGGCCCTGACACCATACTTTCCATGCATATAACAACCACAGTAGCAGTCAATGTTTTTTGACTGCTTACTAAGACCCAAGCTCTACTTTGAAAGGACGTCTGATATGTGGTTAAGAGGATGACCTCTAGTCTTACTTCTAAGAAATTATTTCATCTCCCTGTGCCTTCATTTCTTCATCTCCAATATGGGAATAAGCATACCCCCCAGGGTTACTGTGATGATTAAATGAATTAACACATAGCACAGTGCCAGTTACATAAGAAGCACCAAAATGCTGTGATGATTATTACAGACACTGACTTGCACTAACCAGCATATGCTAGGTGAGCTCTAGATAATTAGCACAAGTCCCATTTTATAGACAAAGAGGCTGAGACACACTGGCTCTAATCGTTAGTGAAGATGGGACTCACACAGCAGCCTGAGTTCAGAGCCCAGCCCTGACCACCACGCTGCACTACAGAGGCCTCTCAGTTTCCAGGGCCTTCCAGGCAGCAATCCTGGGCCAACGGTTGCCAGCCTGGATTCAAGTCATAACTGGCCCACATCAAATACACAAAGTTATCTCCCTTCTCCCTATCTTGGTATCTTCATCTTTAAAACAGACATAATATCTACCATACAAGTTGGCCATGAAGATCAAATAACTTGTGGAAGGAGATTTTGAAAATTCTAAAATGTTCTCTCTTCAAATGTAAGTAACTATTATTACCTATTGCAAGCTGAGCTAAGTGTGGCAGCTATGAGCAAGAGGTTAAAAGAACCCAAACTCCAAAGGCTTTGGAAGGTCACTTGTGCTTTGGTTCATGGACATGATTGGCAGCCCCCCAAAAAACCAGGTTACAGAGGAGCTCATAGGGTCTGAAGCCAGGTACCAGGCAGAGGATCCCATCCCTAAGCTTCAAACCTTCCTGGGACCCCCACCAGACAGCCATCCCCAGGAGGTCAGAAGGTGACAAGCCTCCATCCACCCCATAAGCCAGGAAGTCTGTCTGTCCTCTTCCAGGCATTGTGTGGCTACTACTCAGTCCCTTCTTAAAATCCCTCCAAGCCTGTGCTCCTGAGGAAGGAGCCCTCTAGACCATGGAATCTGAATTCTCGGAGGAAGGCAGGATAAAAGGGGGCATTTGCAATGTCTTTAGGCTTCCAAGGTTCTCAGCCCCACCACAGGGGCTTTGTCATCCTCCTGTTTTTTCCTCTTTTATGGCCAAGCACAGGAAGTTTCTAAAGCACTGTGGGCCATCTCTGGTTAGTACCCTCCTGAGAAACCTGGAGCCAATGCACACCAGGACTTTAGAGACGTTCAGGACAACCTGCTGGGGACCCATTGTTCTCAGTCACTTGTCTCTTAAACTCCCAAGGGCAAATGACCCAGATGGTACTGTTAGAGGATATAAGCAAGCATTTTTCAGTTCCAAATTATTTTTTAATGGCAACAAATCTGCTTTCACAGTGGCATCAATGTGATGTCTTTTAGAAATCATCTCTTGCCTATCTTGAGATTTGGCTGACAAGAACCACTATCTCTCATCCCAAGAGAAGAATAAACAAAGGACAAGGGGCAGCCCTGAAAAGACAGTGTCAGGTAGGTGATCCCATTCCATCCTCCACCTGCAGCCACGGCCCAGGTGCCAAGCTAGTGAAGGTGATGAGGTCCGGGAGTAATTATGCTGGCAGCTTCGAGCTGCCTCTGGGATCTGTCACACTGCCAGGCTGCTCATTGGCTGCCACACTGCCAGGCTCCTCTGAATGCTATTTCCTGTCCTCACAGCTTGATTTCACTACAATTTGCACATATTTTACCACTCATGAATAATGCCCCCATTCAAATGTGTCACAGGATATAGTATATTTTGGAAAACACTTAATGGCAAAGGTGAGTGATTTGCCCAAGCTTGTATATATGTTCAGATTCCGACTTCCCACTGGTTTTCCAAAAGCACCTCTGGTTCCCGGTCTTTGCCTTATTGTCACAGTGTTATTGTTTAGCATGTATCAAGAATGCTCTGTGAGCCAGGCGCTCTAGCAAATGAATAGAAACATAATGTTCCTGCCAAGTTGATTTATCATTTAAGCGGAGTGAGCAAGAGAAGAAACAAACAGTAGGAGAAGATGTGCAACTCGCACTGAGGTTAGACCATGGCAAAACTGGGCCAGATGTCTTTGCTGTGCAGCATCCTGATGCCTCCCACAGACAGCTGCTTCTCGGAGGGAGACTATTGTGGGGTGAGCTTTAAGGATTTTTTCTCTCCCTAAAATAAGGCTACCACTCTATTTGTAACATCCCCCTAAAACAGGATCCTGGTTCTGCTTCAGGCAACCTCATTGGTCAGCCACGACCCTGACCCACAGCCTCTGTTTCCCTTCAATCTGTTACCCCATTCTATCATTTAATCAGGGAAGAGGACAGTTTTGAGAGCACTAACCCTCTGAGGGAAGCATTCATCACAACTTTGCTGTTGGAGCAGACTTTTTGCACGTCTGGGTCCCTACATCCAATGGTAAGCCAATCCTTCTGCCATTTTTCTCCTTCATTGCCAATTGGGAGACATTAGTACTCTCAGCTATACTAATTTTTATTTTAAAGGAAGTATTGATTACAATTGTTAAGTAAGTCTAAAACTGAGGTGTAGGAAGAAGAGTATACGTAGAGCAAGATCTCACAAGACTAAAGTTTTAGACAAACAGAGTTTCAAGATTGGTGCAGGATAGGGGGATGCAAGGTAATTTAAGGACTAGGGAGAGTTGCCAAGTGCTCCATGCCCCATACCACAGGGACAAGTTCTGCCTGAAGCCTTTCCCTGCCAGCATAGCACCAACACCAAAGTCAGAATGTGAGCTCAGCACAGAACTTCTCAGAGGTTGTTGGAATCCTGGGACAAACCTGGGATTGTCCCAATCTAACCACTGATCTAGGATTCTCAAGTTGTTCCCTCCCAGGACTCAGTGGTATTCTCTACCCTCGAGACCAAACATGTTCAGGAAGGTAACCTTTGATTGTCTCAACCGAACTAATTCCTAGCCACTTCCTGAACTACAGAGGGCTCCAGGGCCTGGCAGCATACTCTTTGCTTTGACAACCCCTCTTCTGTGCACTCAGCCAGACTGAGGCTGGAAATGGTCTACATGGAGTCACTGCAAGGACAAGCATTTGCTCCCCGACAGTCCTGCTTCCCCAGTTCTCCAGGTCCTCCCTTTTGCACCTGATCTGACTGTTCATTGCCAGGCAGTTCAGCCTGATTCTCTGAAACTCTGATCATCTCTGCTTAGAACCAGTACCTCTGGTTAATCTCCGAGAAGTAGCAACCGTGTGCACCTCTGCATTGAGTTTCGTAGTTGGTAAGTAGGTGCAACAACCTGTGAAGGAAAGACTATTGTTTGTAGACAGTAATTTAACAGATGCTTTTTAAACTCCTAAGATTTAGAAAGTCTAGAAATTTCTGCCAAATTTACCCAGCTAGCAAGAAATGAGGACCAGATTCGTATCCAGTCTGCCGGGCTCTCAGGTCAAAATTCAACTACCTTTAGAACCACAGTGGTTGTAGAACACATTCTCTGTCAGAATGGGAAGTCAGTATTTTTTAATGTGAAAAAAAGATTATTGTAATTCCTTAGTTCTCATTAAATCTATCTTTATTTATTGACATTATTTGGTTATGCTCTTCAATCAAAGCTTTTTCATCTCATTAGACTTTAAGGATTTTCAAGGGTAAGGACCATTTTTTCTGTTTTAAATCATTTTCTTTTTTGCTTAACTTCACTGATGTAGTCTCCAACTGGATTAAAAATGTTCCCAACACGTCTCCAAAAGTGAAAGAAGTAAAGGTAAATATCAGTGAGTGGGATGTCATAAAGCTAAAAAGCTTTTGCACAACTAATGAATTGATCAAAATTGTGAAGAGACTTCCTACAGAATGGGAGAGAATCATGGCCTGTGATGCTTCTGACAAGAGACTAATATCCAGAATTTACAAAGTCCTCAAAAATCTCAATCTCAAAAACATAAACAATCCAATTAATAAATGGGCCAAAGAGGTACATCAGAACTTCTCAACTGAGGGCATTGAGCAAGCCAATGAATGCATGAGAAAGTGCTCTAAATCACTAGTAATCAGAGAAATGCAAATGAAAACTACATTAAGATTTCACCTCACTCCAGTCAGATTGGCAAAAATGAAGAATATAAACAATAATAGATGCTGGAGGAGGTGTGATAGGAACACTAACACACTGTTGGTGGAACTGTAGACTGGTATAGCCCCTCTGGAAAGCAGTGTGGAGAATACTTAAAAAATTAGGGATGGACCATATGATCCAGCTATCCCTCTCCTGGGTATTTTTCCAGGGGATTTAGAATCAGTACATTACAGCAACACAGAAAAATCTATGTTCATAGCAGCTCAATTTACAATAACTAAATTATCGAACTAACCCAGGTGCCCCTCACTGGATGAATGGATCCAAAAACTGTGGAACATATATACCATGGAGTTCTACTCAGCAATTAGAAACAATGAAATTGCGGCCTTTGAAGGTAAATGGATGGTGATGGAAGAAATCATGTTGAGTGAAGTTTGCCTAACCCAGAGAGTCAAGGGTTGAATGTCTTCACTCATCTGTGGAGGCTGGAGCTAGACCCTGGCCAGTGTGAAGGGCAGTCAATCTCATGTATTAGACCCAGCAAAGAAACAGAAGCAACACATGATCTAGGGAAATCATAGATATATATCTGGAAGGACTAAGGAGGGGGCTGGGAGGGGAGAGGAGAGGAAGGGGAAGGGAGTATAGGGAAGGATCTAGAGGATAATTCTGATTTAAAAATACATATCATATTGTTACTTTGGATGCATTTTTGATTGTATAACAACTAAATTTCTTAATAATAATAAAAAAAATTGTTCCCAGTCTGCCTAACTTGGAAGGGATTGGCTTTCAGTTTACTGGCTGGAATTTTGTTCAATAATTGTTTTTATTACTTTTCTCTCAAGCTAGCAGAAACTTTAACACTTCTGAGACCAAAGTCTATCTTCAACGATGCTTCTACACTTACCACCAAAATTTCCCAGGTAGAGACTTCATCCCTTAGTCAAAGGAGGACCAAAAAGGCCCCTGAACTTGGAATCAGTGTCAGAGCCCTGCACCTTCCCTGATCTGGTCAGTAAATGTACATGCAGTGGGCAAGATTCCGTCATTAAGTTGTCCCCATGTTTCCTCTGACCAAACCTTCATAATATTCAGTGTTCTCATCATTTTAAAAACACATTTATGCTCATATTCATGCCCAGCCATCAACTCAGACATTTTGATTGTCTTTATCTTAGACTAACAACCTAAAAATGTTAAGTTAAGGATTTTAGCAAAAGCATTAAAATGCCCTCCAAAAATTAAAAATGTGGAGTGTGTGTGTATGCACACGTGCTGACGTGGTGCTGGGATTGGAACCCAGGTGCTCACGCATATTAGACAAGTGCTATAACACAGAGCTATATCCCTAGCCCCAAATGTGTATTTTGAAGACAGACTTTAATGTACTATATACATCATAATAAAGAGAGTAGAATGCCACTAGAATGTTAGGATAGAGTATAATATTTTTAATATACCACCAATAAATTAATAGAAAATCAATACTCTCATGAGGTATTGGTGAAAAGCTTCACCCCTTTAATTTACTAGTCCTTTCACACTGACTCTTTGGGTCTTGACTTACTTCCAACCCACTCAGAAATAGAAATTTATGTAAGATACTGTTTTAATTGAGGGAAAGGGGTACTTTTCCAAAGAACAATCGAGTTTTAAAGAGAAGCAAAGTAAAGGTGCATATGAAACTAAAAGATCATTGTCCCAATTTGAAATAGACTTTGTGCATCCTCATTGTCAAAGACCCAGAAATATCTGTCCAACTGATCAAAAGAAAATCCCCTTAAGGAGCCCAAGCAAATCCCAACATGAGAACACTGAGTAAAGTCCAATTTGACCACAAGTTTCTGGGTACCATCTCCAAGGAAATTTTCAGAGAATTCACACACCATCTGAATATATAAGAGCAGGAAAATCATCCATTCAAGGCAAATAAATCAACTATAACTTTCAGAGAAACAAACAAAAAAAAATACTGTCACAGCAGGTTCATACTCTACTGGGTTAAATACCTTCTTGGGTGTCACCATACTAATAATTTATTTTCCTCAGCTGAGTATAAATTCTTTCAATATAATTCATATTTATTTGAAACCATAAAGAATCAAAAGATGTAAATTTAAAAAGCAAATTGTTCTTAATATCAAAGTCTGTTTTTAATAAATCAACAGCTTATGAGTAGGAAGTAGCTTTTTAAAAAATGTGTACTCCTTAGTTCCTTTCTCTCTATTGTCAAGGAGCTCGGAACTGCCACAGCTAAATCCTTGAATTAGAGGGTGACATTGTTTTCCAAAGGTCTAGTGACAATATTTTGCTCTTCTTCACTCATCATATAGTGGAGATGAAAAGGAAATGAGGCTGACCTGAATATTCTTGCCATTAGCTACACAAGATCAAGTCTCATGCAGAGGGACAGGGATGGAGGGCAGGCTGAAACCATTTCCATTGTGCTTCTATGATCTTCCAGAAATAGTTCTTCTATTTCATTAGCACAGTCTGCTTAATGAATTCATCTGGAGTTTGAATCTAACTTTTTGTGTAAGATTTGACACCACATTCAGATAATCATTTTTCATTTTTAAAAACAAGCACGAGAAAGACAGAAG
Organism: Aplodontia rufa; assembly: GCA_004027875.1. Lineage (NCBI taxonomy): Eukaryota > Metazoa > Chordata > Mammalia > Rodentia > Aplodontiidae > Aplodontia > Aplodontia rufa. The sequence continues at coordinate 18,491 of PVKS010004049.1, forward strand.
TTTTGACCACTTAAATGTGCTTTTCTTGTCTAGCATATATTTAAAAAAAAAAAAGTATAGCTTCTTAGTGGTGGCTATAAGGGCTCATTAACTTGATCAACAGAAAGCACTCATCAAATCCTAATTGGGCAAAGTACTTGGATTAGAGATGGTACCCTAGAATTTCAAGTTGGGGAAAGCTTCTCATGGCACTCATAGTGGAAAGATGCCTGTGTCTACGAAGGGTTTAACTTCACATATTTGAAAGTATGTGCAATCCCAAGGGATTTGTTTCGTGTGAGCCTCTAGATAGCAAGATGTAAGAGGAGAGTGGGGAAGGGGGATGGTATACCCACTTGCCTGCAAATAGGTACTGGCGCCTGTCGCTAAAATATAGATATGCACATATCTATATTCTCCTGAAATAAGTCCCTATAATGAAGGCATGTCCCCCCAGAGAGTAGCATATTTAATTAGAATGGATTTATGTACAGCTTCGCTCACCAGGATAGTCTCAAGAGATGAACATCTTGTTATGGGAAAGCCCAAGAGGTGTAGCCGCCAATCTTCCTCCAGCAGACTCGGCACAAAACGAACAGTAATGCACAAGATGTTCCCCCTGCAACAAGAATACAGAGCAATGCCACGCTTCAAGAATGTGTTCCTAGAGCCCAAGAGTCCCACCTTTTGCCACAGCAGATAAACATGCTTCTGTGTTCAAAATTGAAACCCAGAGAATCAACCCCTTGGCCTCTTAGCTGCTATAGTTTATCAAGGAGGAAGCCTCCCCCTTCTACCCAAATTTGTAGCATAGTGGATTCCTAAATACAAACCTCTCAGATCTTTTAATTGCAAATATTTCATTCATTCTTTTATATCCAAAAACATAGTCCCTATAATTCCTCAGTTAGGCCCATTTTTTTGTCATTAATCCTTTCAAAAGAAAATAGTTTTCTTTAAAATATTTATATGGCAGTTTTTTGCATAGAGAAAAAATGTTTTTAAAATTATAACATTCAATATACTTTAAATATTTAACAAGGAATATCAAAATATTTTGTTATTAAAATTTTAAATAATTGAATGTCCAGATATCTTATGTTTGCATAGCTCTTTTAAGTAGACCAAAAATATTATGAATCTTTAGACTAATTCTTTGAGTGAGGAAAGGAAGGTATTGAGACAGATTAGGAGAGACAGTGAAATGGCTAGGTAGTCAGGACAGAGGGCCCCTATCCAAGAGCTGGCTGGTAGAGGCAGAGAGTGATTGACAGGGCTGCTCAGGGCCTTCAAATGCAAAAAGACCTTGAGGCTCACCCTTGTCCCAACTAAGAAATGGGGCTGGTCACAGGTGGGTTGTAGGAAATTATTTGCCACCTTTTGTTTTAACCAATGGTGATCTTGACCAGTTTCAATGTCTGTTTTACATAGATTTTAACCAATGGAGTTGATGCATTTCTCAATGCCTGCTTTGCATGAATGTTAATTATGCTCACACCCCAAATCTATATAACCTCCGGCCTAACCTCCATTAGATGGTGTCCTGCTTCCAGGTACCCCTCCACCTTGAGGAGTCTCTGCTCTTCTTCCTAAATAAATCCTACTCCTTTTACTCCTCCTTCCGTGGTTGTCCGTGGATTTTATTCTTCAAATTCATGAGACAAGAACCCAGGAGATTAGCGCCAAATTCCCGGGATGAATTTCCACCACACCAAGAGCTGCAACAACCAGCTTTTAGCTGGAAAATTGCTAACACTTTTGGCTGCAGACACCTGCAGCCAGACCAAATTCCCAGTTTTAACTGGGAATGGCTGCAAACATTAGAAGTGGGCTGTTTTGGCTGCTGGAATCTGTAGAGGCCCAGACTCCATTCACCTGCAGGAGCAGAGAATCTGGCCTCATCTCAAAAACCCCGCATCAGTATTACTATTGCTCAGATCCAAACAGCAAATCTGATTATCCTCTGCTAAGTTTAAAAACTATGAAATGATTACAGACCACAGATCCAAATAAAAATTTTAACTTAAATTGAAGATTTCTTCAAATTAAAATGTGACTGAAAGTGCCATTTATAATGCATCATTTTTATTGGCTGACTAGAAATTTCTAGGCCAAAATTTATCTAATCATTATTAGTATTTGTTTTAAAGTGATCTCATAGCCATGTTAGAAGTAATAGCTTGAGGTCTTAGGTCACCTCTCTTGTCCAACATATGAACCCATGTGTTAGTCAGCCTTCCATCACTGTGATAAACCACCTGAGATAATCAACTTAATAAGGGAAAAGGTTTATTTTGGCTCATGGTTTTGGAGTTTTCAATCAAAAGACACTGATGCTTTAGGCCTGTGGCAGCACAGTACAATGTGGCAGGAACATGTGGTGGAGGGGGCTGTTCAATTCGTGCAGCTGGGAAACACAAAGCAAGAGAGGGTCCTAATGTGCCCTGCAAGGGCACAGCCCTGTGACCTAACTTCTGCTCACTAGGCTCCACCTCTGAACCATTCCACCACCTTTCAATAGTGCCAGTGTCAGGAGATTAAGCCTTCAAACTACAGGCCTTTGGGGGATGTTCAAGATCTGAACTATAACAACCCATAATAACCTTTTGTTAACCAACCACTTTACCTAAAACATTTCATATCAAAGAAGGTTTACAAAATGATTTCAGTCCCCTATCATGCACGCGTACTAGGCTATCTTGGTGACCATTAGTGGCTCTGGTTAGGTTTTAGAAAACTGTTTTATCAGGGAGCTTTCCAAATAAACCACAGATTATTTGGCAGAACCGAATCAAAAATAAACTTTCCAAGGTTTAGCAGAAAGGCACAGGCAAATAATGCAGGCTGAAATAATGACTCGGCAGCTCAGGAAGAAGAAGGGGAGGGAGGCAGCAAATGCCATCCCTGCATTCATTATGCCTCTTGAACTGCTGGGAGTGAAGTTAATTTTTAAATGCTTTGAGGTGATTAAGAAGCAGGGCATCACTCTAAATGTAAATAAGTCCAGTTTTCATTTCCTTGAAGCCAGCTCTGATTGGGGCAGTCACCAGCTACTTAGCCTGCTGATAAATTTGAGATCTGTAGTCTAGTTCATAATTAACCCTGTCTTCTTACGAAGCCCAAGCTTAGCAAACTCATTTGTAAACACAAGCACACCCGGAGACCTTGTTCTCGACAGGTTCACTGGGGAAAAGTTGGTTTGTCCCAGAAAGCCATATTCAGATCTGAAAGCCTTCTTGTGTTGATGATAAATTGCTGACCAAATATTTGGCTGAAGGTGGTGTCATTTCCTTCAACCAACAAATCTAAGAAGTAATTTGAGAGAACATCCTAGCAATTGAATTTTTAGTCCTTTTTCTGATAACAAGATTTCTGTCCCTTCAACTTACAGCTTCTGGAAAGAGCCCAATGAATTATTTATTTCCCACTCTCTCGCTCTCCCTGCGTAGGCTGTATTCATCCCTCTATCTTATCGTAATAAGCCAGGTCACCCCTGAACTGAACTTAAATCACGACTGCTTGGCATTGCGTGCTTTATGGGTCTGGATGGCCTACTTTATATTGTTTGCACTTCACTGAAGTCAGTGTGCTGGTGTAAGATTGTATAACTGCTTTACCCCGGGAACCCTCATAAAAATGAGAGGGTTGGCTCATAAAACTATCCCACTGTGCAAAACTGTAAATAGCTTCCTCAGAGGCAGGAGGAATCCAAGGCTGCAAAAAGTGCATACCCTCGGTGCCAGAGAACAGAACCACCCCCCCTAGAGAGCTTGTGCCTCCACCATCCGGTGGATCCTGCTTATCCTGGGAATTGAAATGCCAATTGTTCTATACATGTTTTGCAACTCAACACCATTTCCTCACTCCTATTTCCCTTCTGTTTCCGCTTTGCCACTGTTTGCAGACACGGGAAACAGGCCAGAGGGCTCAGATGAGGACAAGGCCCCTGCTGAGCACAGTCTTGTTGACAGACCAAGTGACAATCCCTTGTCCTCACTGTGTTTACATGAGGGATTAAATAAATAAACAGCCTCCGTACAGCTGCTGTTTTTTGCTATCTGTTTTCAAGATCCAGGATGGTGTTCTAGAACAACTAATACGCTGAGCAGAAGTGAATTGGGGACTACTTAGATGTCCGCGTTGTTTGCAATACTTCCATTACCAGCACACCAAGGCACATTATCATCTTAAGCCAGTCACTAAAAGCAACCGGGACCTTGATTTGAAAAGAGTTTTCCTCCCAGGCTGTTTTCTTGAGACACAATGAAGGAGTGGTAGAACCTGGGCAACTTCACAGCCCTGTTGCAACACAGAAAGGCTTCAAGCCCTGCCTGGGAATGCTGACTCTTTCTTTTTCAAATTTGAGCCACATGCTAATTGCAAAATATATCTCACCTTTCCCAAAGCAACCAGACCCAAAGGAAGAGCTGCTATATATAGGAGAGCCCCAAGCAGTGGTTCTCAAAGTGGGGTCCCAATGAACATCGTCTGAGAATGTACTAGAAATGCAAATTCTCAGGTTTATGAATCAGAAATCTTGGAAGTTAAGCCTAGAAATGAATGTTTTAAAATGCTCTCCAGGAAATTTTGATTAAACTTTAGCTTAATGGCTAAAGTTTGCAAACCACTCCTAGAAAGAGTAAGCATAGAGCAAGGCTGAAGTCTATCATCACACCACTATGATTTAATGAATATATTTTGCATGTTAAACCCTATTATAGGGCCTACTAACAGAAGATATTCCATACCTGCTAGTTATAATTGCTTCCATTCTTTTGGAATGGAGACACTAGGATTGGAACAAAGTGTACGGCCCCCTTTCCCCTAGGGGATACATTCCAAGACCCCCAGGGGATACCTGAAATCATAGATAATACTACATCTTATATACACTATGTTTTACCCTACACAGCTATGATAGATTAATTTTATAAATTCAGCACAGTAAAAGGTTAATAATAATAAATGATAGTAAAATATAACATATAATATGCTGCAATAAAAGTTAAGTGAATGTATGTTCTCTCTCCCTGTCTCCCCCTCTCCCTTTCTCGCTCTCTCTGAACATCTTCTCACACTATACAGTTTCAGATTGTGGTTGATGTAAGTAACTGACACCACAGAAAGCCGATGCAGATGTGGAGTGACAACTGTGCGTGCCCAATAAATGACACACACACGGACACACTCACACATGTCAGGACCACAGGCGATTAGCTTGTGTTGAGAAGGAAGATGCTAGGGACAAGGTGTGACTAGCCCTCTGCTTCTCAGAGAACAAATTGGAAAGCTTAATGAACTTTTTCCTGAGACCCTAGGACCATCAAACGCCTTTAACAAATGGAATAGGTAAGCAGAGAGGGAGGGAAGAAGAAAGAAGAAGGAAGGAAAAAGATGATAATTGAAATTAGCTGCTTTTCTGCATTGATATGTGTGGCTCTGAGCACTTGTTTCTCCAAGTAATCTGTCCTAGAGCTACGAAATCCATGAGCTTTTCTGTTATCCTTCTCCTTTCGGTTTAAATTAACTTTTCTTCTGATGAAAAACTACTTTTGGTTTCCCCTCATTCTGATGCTTGCTGGGGAGGAGTGTTTGAATACAGTACTTGAAGACATTTCTGAGACTGCCAGGTGATGGGCTAAAGAGAGGCGGGGCCAGGGGCTATGAAAGGAGAGATCTGATGACATCTGCTTTTCAGACTACAGGGAAGATCTCATCATCATGAGATCACAGGTGACATCTCATGATGGAAGCATAATCATAACTTCAGAAAGCAGTCATCATGTCCACCCAAGTTTGAAGTTAAATCAAATGAGGAGAAAACTTCCATCTAGAAATCTGTTTAAAAACCAAAAACAGCTAAATCTGAAATTCTACTTCCTTCATTTACTGTGAGAAAAATCTGTAATGGCTTGATAAATTGAGAAAGGAATTTTTCTTGACATGAAGCTATGATCATCTACTAAACCCAAATCAAGACTAAAGGAGACTACCTGCCTGTTATCCAAGCTGATGGTGTGGTTTTTCTCTGCTAGACACAACCGTGAGAGGCTACAGAACATTAGAAGGAAGACCTTAAAAATGAAGATAGGGTAGCATTTCTTCCCTTTTCTCCTAAAATCAGACTCATCAAAGAACAACAGAAGAACAGGGCAATCATTTAATATTTATTATGAGGAAATAACACTTCTTGGAAGTCAGAGGCATAGCCCTCTGAAGGAAAATCCATGGATTGACCTCAGGCTGCAAGCGACAGAGCTCCCTGCCTTCAATAACACATTTGTGGCAGCATTGGAAAGCAGTCACACCTGTAACCACATCCTACTTGCCCAAACCCCAGCCTGAGTCTGGTTTCTTCAAATGAAGTGCCCTAACAGCGGTGGATCTATTCTGATCAGAGTTTTTTCACTAAGGGATGTATTAGTCAGCTTTCCATCACTCTGATAAAATGCTTGAGAAAATAAGCTTAGACAAGGAAAGATTTATTTTTGGCACAAGGTTTCAATCCATGGTTGAATGATTCATTGCTTAGGGTCTGTGGTGAGGCAGAGCAACATGGCAGAAGGGCATGGAGCGAGGAAGCTGAGAGAGAGAGGCCAGGGACAAGATCTTCAAGGCATGCCCCCAGTGACCTACTTCCTCCAACTGAGCCACACCTCCTAATAGCCCATTCAGCTGCCAACTTATCAATGGATTCATCCACTAATGAGATCAGAGCCATCATAATCCAATCGTTTCCCCAACAACCCCACCTCAGAACATTTTTGCATTAGGGACTAACCCTTCAACACATGAGCCTTTGGGGAACATTCTAGATCCAAAGCATAACAGGATGTGACTGTAAGTCAGGATATAAACTACCTTCAAGTTAGATTAATTTTAAGCCCATATAATAAATACAGGATGTTATTTATCCTGAGTAGGAAGATGTCTTACTGATTTCCTACCTCTGGCCACCACCATTTTCCAGTGTCTGAAACAACTTATCTAAACAACTCTTTGGTGAAAGAGAGTTTCCACTCCTCTCTCTTGAACACCATTTGATTTATCTGACACTAAGGAGTATTCACTTCACTCTTCCCCTTCCCACAATTCAAGACCATTTTTCCACCAGGAAGGGAATTCCAACTAAGAGGTTTTCATGTTGCTCATGCTAAGTGCTGATAGCATTCAATAAAAGATTGGTTGACTGATCAATGCCCAGATACAAATCAATTCTACTCAATAAAATCTCTTCTTTCTTAAATCATTTCCATTCTTATCCCCAACTCACTTATTTCTGGTCTTTATTCTTCTCTATGCAGAATTATCAAGTCTGTTCTACATAGAAAATCACCCACTGCTTATCCACATAAGCTGTCCAACAGAGGAAGTGCTATCAGACCAGAAGGAGGAGTGACCAATGTCTCTTCTAATAGTTATCATGTAATAACAGGAAAGTGAACATATTAAAGCCAAAGAGAATACATAAATAAGTAAAGGCACACAAAAGTAATAAGTACCTATGTTCAACTTGGAAATTCAGAAATTCAGCCATCTTTGGCAAAAATCTTTTAGCAGAGTCCCTTGCATAATATATTTGCTTTCCTTTGCTTTCCTCCTCCTTTTGTAATTGAGCAAAGACCACAGAAAGCAGATATCAATTACGACCCTAAAGTAAGAATTGTGACAGTTATCAACTCATTTCCCAAATTTCTCAACCCAGAGTTCATTCAGAATCATATTCTCACATCTGACAAGAATGAATCCACAATTGTACTTAAGCAATGGAGCAATTCTCAAAATCAAGCTTGCTGAATTCCTCTCCCCTCTTTTCACGGCCTTTTGAGGAGTTCTTGTCTAACAACTCTTGCTAAATGAAGTACTACCTGTCAACCTTAAGAACCCCATCTCTGAGAAAATAGATCCTCTGTGCCTTATTTGTAACTGTCAGTTATGGAAACAATAAAAGCATCAAGACAGCAGTCTTTGTAAGTAGTGATCAAAAACAGGCTCAAGAGTCAAACGGGCATTGTTGGAATGTTGGCTCCACTGATCAGTGTGTGCCGCACTTCTCTGAGCCTCAGTTTCCCAACTGGAAAATGGGATGAAAGCATCACAGAACACATTGTGCACTTTGGGGAATTCCTGCCACCTAGTGAGGATTTGTATGTGATTTGCTCCCATTGCAGTTTGACAAAGAACTTGTACTTAAGCTGTCCCATTTGATCTTGACAGCATCAACATGAGGCAGGCCAGGCAAATATTACTGATACCTTCATTTTAAAAATTCAAATAAGGGGTTGGAGAAGTGACTCAAGGACCCAGGTTCAAACCCTGCCACTACATATACAACTAGATGTCAGAAGAACAAAACCTAGATTAAAAAATAAATAAAATTGACTCTCTTTAAAAAATTTTAAATTAAAATTAGATATTACTGGTGAACTGACCTGCATTCAATCACCTAGTACAGGCCAGGGCTGGCCCGCAAATCCAAGGTTCCCAACTAAAATACTACAACTACTTTCTATCTCTGAATGAATAAAAAGTTATTTTATATTTAATAAAAAGTTGTCTTGTTTGATTATAACAACATTTATCTGAAATATTAAAATAATTTAGTAACTATGTCTGTTGGGCATTATTATATTTTTACAATTTTGCAAATGGAAAAACAAGTTAGGGAGAAAAGACGTCAAGGACAATGCAATGGGTCAGCCTCAGGGCAGCAACTAAACCTCTTAAGAACTTAGTTTTGATGCCAGATTTTTACAGTTTTCAGTGTGTAAATTATTCCCAAGTAAGAATGAGAATTAAAATGATAACTCTATGAGGCAGGAGGATTGTAAGTTCAAAGCCAGCCGCAGCAACTTAGTGAGGCCCTAAGAAACTTAGTGAGACCCTGTCTCAAAAATCAAATGAAATAAAATAAAGAATAAAAAAATAACTCTAGGGTTTTTCATCAAAGGATTTAGTAATTTGTTACTAATTTTCTGCCTTTACTTCTGATTCTAATAAGAAAGTAATAACATTTGCTCTGAATAATTTTGTCAAAGTGAGAAGACCTGCCTGCTCTTATTCTCCTTGCCTTTTCAGGAACCCAGCAAATGCTCTGAAAGAAACAAACTCTTCCTTAAACTAAGCCAAAGAATTGCAGTTAGTTTTACCCCTGCTGAAAAACTTTCAAAAATTAACTGTTTTCAAAGTGCAGAAGGTACTTTCTGCAAATCATTTTCAGAGCGGTTAACCTTTCAGAACTTTTTAAAGGACAATTTAAAACAAAGTTAAGGAAAGATAAGATACCTAATATAAATACATCACTGAGATTCCACCTAATCTCTGGCCCTCACTTTGCAGGCTCTGGAGTTGAGGGTGGAGGTGTGGGGAGATACACAGAGCAAGGGAGGGCGCCCGCCCCTGTGTCTACGCCCTTGAAGCCACCTGGGCTGGGGGAGTGCATGGGACAGCAGACCTAGCTGCTGGCCTCCCCTGTGGGGCCTCGCTTCCCCTGGAAAGGCCTCTAGTTCAAGTGCCTCCTGATAGCCACTTCTAGCCTGGAGATGGGCTGTTATTCACAGGGCAAGGCCTAGGGAGAGGAGACTCTGCCATGCTGTGAATGCTCAGAATTTTGTAGCCAGCAAATGAAAGGGCAGAGAAAAATCAGCAGGAAACCTTGCATTTTAAGGTATCTCCAATTTGTGCAGTTATGTAAATTCATCGTGCAGCTCTCTCTAGATTTAGTACCACTGGGAAAGAACCCATACTAAAACTGCCTGATAGGGGATGGAGTGGTGGCTCGGTGGTTACTGCTCTTGCTCAGCATGCGCAAGTAAAAAGTACACAGGTTCAAACCCCAGCAACCCACTACACAACTGAGTGTCAGAGCAATGAAAGCCATGTGAAAAACTCAATAAAAAATTGATTCTCTCTGTCTCTCTCTCACACTCTCCTTTGAAAAGAATAAAAACTGCCTGACAGTGCTCACACGGACTATTTGTGTGTTTAGTTGGAGAACTGCGTGGGGGATGGGGGTTGTGGGAAGGCTTTATTCAATTTAAGTATTTTATAATTTGGAATCTTTCCTTTCTGCTCCATTTTCTGAAACTTAGACTGAAGGGAAACGGGACTGCCGTACTACCATCCAGTTTTACAATAAATTTTGTACAGACTGATGATCCCTAACTAGAGTTGCTTCAATCCAACATGCAAGATCAAAAAATGCAAGTGAACGATTTGCAAAACTGGGGAAGGGAGAAGGAGGCACACAGAGGGTTCCAGTTAATGGCCAAGTGTCAATCAGACCAGCTGGCTCTTGGCCACTGTGGAGATTGATAACTTGCTGATTCATTACTCTCTGTCATATTTGCCTCAGTGCTCCCCAAAGGCCCATGTGCTGAAGGTTTGATTGCCAGCTTGTGGGGCTACTGGAAGGTAGTGGAAGCTTCAGGAGGTGGGGCCTAGTCGATGGCATTTAGGTCACTGGCATGTCCTTGAATGGAATATTGGAACCCTGGACCCTCTCTCTCTTTGTCTTTCCCTCCCCACTGCTGAAGGGGACTGCTTCCTCCACCTCCTGCTGCCTCACGACCTGCTGCTTCCTCACAGGCCTAAAAGCAATGAAGCCAACTAACCCTAACACTGTATGCCAAAATAAACCTTTCCTTCTTGTAAGTTGTACACCTGGGGTATTTTGTTACAATAATGGAAAGCTGACCAACACACTTTATCACTTTTTAAGTGATTGTGGTAGAATATAAAACTGAAATTAATATAGACAATAGTAAAAATGATCTTGGCAATCAATTTGTAATGACAGTTATTGGTTCTTTAAAAAACTCATGACTTGAGCCCCATTTTTCCTTGTTTTCCAGAAGTATCAGAACTAGAATAGATGCTAAATTAAAATAATAATTCACCTATAGTGAAAAGAGTTGCTTTTTTTTAATATACAAGTTCTCAACAGTTTTTCTGTTATAGTCCCTAAAGTTCAAGACTGAGTACAGTATAAAGAAAGGAGGGAAAATTTGACCTGGAAGCCTGGTAGAGGGAGGGCTCTCCAGAGGCAGAGAGGTGGGGGAAGGGACTAGTGGCACTGGGGCCTTGGCCATGGTTTCTGTCTAGCGCAGAGGGTCTTTAGCATGAATGTTGGGTTGGGGTATTTTGGGAACTGGATGGTGGCAAGAATGAAGAACCAGGCAGGGAGTATGAGAAGGTTTGCGCTACTCTATTCATATATTTGTATCTGAAAACATTCCTGCACAGCTTTTTTTTTTTTTTTCCCGTTTCTTTAAGTGTCAAAGTAAGCTCAAAAGGTTGAGCGATATGCTCAAGGTCATGCAGAAACTGTAGGCTAAGATCAGCACATAATTTCACCCCTAAATTATATGTTATTTTAGACTTTGACAAAAAAATGTTGGATAAAATGAAATCAATATTCAATTAAATGAAATCCTATATCCAACAGATTCTCCTTGATATAGGGAAGAAAAACTGAATGTCTACCCTGGAGGGGCTCCTGGTCTTGTAAACTGACCAGGAATGAATTGTTACCCTCTGGTATGATCAGCTGCAACAAAGGTAAATCCTAGGGCCTTGGGGATACAGGAAAGAACCTCTCAATCTGGAGTCAGGGAGGTTGGGAAGGTTTCCAGAGTAGGAGAATGTTCAAGCCATCCTAAGGAAACAGTGACATGGTGGGAAGATGGAGGAAACAACTTGTAAAAGGTAGCAAACAAACTAAACTTATAAGAATTGGATATTACCGAAGCTCAGGGCACCTACCAAAAAAAGGGAGGAACGAGACTGGAAAAGAGAGGCCCAGCCACATGGTACCGACTCTTGTGTACACACTAACGATTTTATCCTAAAGGTATAGAGAACTCATCGAAAGCTTTAAAACAGGAAATTTTTCTAGAAAAAGAGTTTGCCTGTTCCCAACACGTAAAAGGGCTATATTTAAGGATATGGAAAAACTAATTAGCCTGATTTGAGCATTACACACTGTATATGTACATCTAATTAAACTCTATTGTTTCACATAAGCCGGTACAAATATTAGGTATCAGTTTTTTTTTAAAAATGAAAATTCTAAAAAGCAAGAAAATTACACGATCACATTTGTATTTTAGAATGATCCCTCTGCCCCCAAGGGCATCAAATGGATTCAAGAGTGTGTTGGACACAGGCTGCCATCTTTCTCCCACTTGCCGCTTCTTCATTCCTAACAGGTTATCGGATTCTTGTGCTGATTTGTCTGCATTTACCCCTCCAGAACTAGCCTCCTCCCTTTGTTGGCCTGCTGTCTGCCCCACCTTCCCTTCATGACCTCTGCCTTCTGCTTGGATTCAGCCTTACGAGCCACTGGCATGAGTGAGAAGAGAGATCTTAGGGTGCTTCTTCCTAGCAGTCACCCCATTGGCCGTAGATTTATGTCCTTCTCTAGTTACACATCTGTCTTCTGGCATCGAAGGGGTTGGGGATTTAGCTCAGTGGCAGAGAGTGCTTGCCTAGCATGTGCAAGGCCCCCATCCCTGAAAAAAAAAAAAAAAAAAGAAGTTATCCCATCATTTTCTACATGTTCACCTGAATTTTCTTTTTCATTTATTTTGATCCTTTGTATTTTTAAATTTTAAGTAGAGAACATGATTATTTTGTATTTCTAATCCATTCTCAGATTGGGATGGAGGCCTTGCGAGTGCTAGGCAAGCACTCTCTGCCACTCAGCTAAATCCCCAACCCCTTTGATGGGATAACTTCTAATATTGGACAAAAACAATTTAAGATGAAAAATATAATGAAGGAAAACTAAAATATACATAGAACAACATATACTCTTTAAAGGAAAATGTAGATCAAAGTGTTTCAATAATCGTGAACAGATTGATATAAATTCATGATATAAATCATGAACATTTGATATAAATCTCCCATATATTTAGGAGATTTAACATACTCCTCTCAGAACAGATAGAGCAAGCTGTCAAAAATTAACATAAATAGATCTAAATCGCATGACTAACAAGCTTGAAATATTATATAAATGTAGAATTTTATAGCCACCAAACAAAAAAATGCAAGTTTTTTTCAAGCACACATTATAAAACCTGACCAGGTACAGACCAAATAATAACACTCAATAAATTATAGGGAAAAATTGTATGGATTGTGTTTATTTATCAAAATGAAATAGAAATAAAATTATTTTTAAAGAGAGAAGGACAGTGAGAGAGAGAGAGACAGAATCAATTTTTATTGAGTTTTTCACATGGCTTTCGTTGCTCTGACACTTAGTTGTATACGTGGTGCTGGGGTTTGAACCTGTGTACTTGTGCATGCTGGGCCAGGGCCATAACCATCAAGCCACAGCTCCAGCCCCAGAAATAAAAAAAACAAAAATGCTAGCTTAAGAAAAGTCCGTAGGGCTGGAGTGGTGGCTCAGTGGTTACGGCACTTGACTGGCATGCGCAACAAGTATATGGGTTCAAATCCCAGCGCCCACGTACACAACTGTCAGAGCAATGAAAGCCAGGTGAAAAACTCAATAAAAATTGATTCTCTCTGTGTGTCTCTCTCTCTCACTGTCCTCTCTAAAAACAAACAAACAAACAAAAAGTCTGTATGTCTGGAAGCAAACAAAATATATCTTATTTGAAAAAGAAATCATAAGTAATTTTCTAAATTCCTAAAAATGAATAATAAAAATGCTTCATGTCAATAGGTATATGACAAATACAATACTCAAAAGAAAATTTATAGTTCCAAATGCCGCTCTCAGAAAACGGGAGAGATTAAATACAAATCACCTAAGCATAGAGCCTGTTAGTGCTGAAATCTTTTCTCCGTAGTTTTAATTCCATTCAAGAAGATTTAAGGAGACATTCCCCCTCCCCAGTTTCTCCTTATCCAAGATCTTAATTTATGTTCTTCTAGGGGCTGGCAGAGTCATGTTCCTGGGAGTATTTATTTCTGTCTTTCCATCAAGGCTGGGTGATGTGACTGATCTTGGCATCCTGGCCCCATGTAGCCACAGGCATTAGCTGCTAGTTTCAGCACCAGCTCAGTGGCTCCCCACCTGCCTGGCTCCTTGGAGTTCTCAAAACTTTCACCAAATCACCCAACTCCTGCTTCCCAGCAAGTCTAGGACTAGAAAGTCCTAGACCTAGGCTTCCAAGAACTTGTCGGGCCTTGGTATGCTCCTGGCCCTAAGTTTTTTTTCATTTCCTCTATTTACCCTTTCCCAAATATTGACTTGGAAATATTGATAATCAGTACAATGATTCATCTAGTTACCATGTGTGTGAAATTTCCCCCGTTCTTTAAAAATCAAAAACCATATAAAATATACAATAGGACTAAAGATAAGAGAGAAAACATTTAGTCCTATATTATATTTTATACATTTTACATATATATACATACATATTATATGAGCAGAACTAAATGCAACATATGTGTATGTATATATAAGCGGTGTGTGTGTGTGTAATGAAAGATACAGAGCAGTACCCAATTGACAAATGCTGCCCTCGATCTTGCAGTCTTGTGAGGGAGAGGCAATTAGCAAACTAAATAAGTAGATCACGTATGATGTTGCTGAGGATAAATGTGAAGCAGGCAGTGGAGGGGTGCCAAACCGCAGGAGAGAGGTGGGTGTTCACAGTTACAGGGCAAACTTGAAGCTTAAATCTGATTCCTACCAGGAAAGGGAGTCTGAGTCAACTTTCTCTAGTCAGTCATACTAGACCCTCCTTTCCTTCACCCCAAACCTCACTAGTACCAGAGCAGCTGCCAATTTGTTTGATTTATTCCTGGTCTTTCTCCTTTGTGGTACTGGGGATTAAACACAGGGGAATTCTACCACTGAGCTACATTCTTAGTCCTTCTTATTTTCTTTTGACATATGGCATCACTAAGTGATGCCTGGATCACTAAGGTCCAGGCTGGCCTCCAACTTGGGATCCTCCTGCCTCAGCCTCCCGAAATTCCTTATCTTCCCTTCTCTCCTCAGGCCCCTCTCTCACCTGTCCCATTCCAGGAGCCTCCCAAGCAGGTAGCCTGAGCTGACTTCTCTGGCTTCTGCATCTCTGTAATTTATTATCAGCACCAAAAAGAGCTGCTCACTGCCATGAACACTTGGCTTCTCAATCATTAAGGCTTGGGACTAATGCTTTGTATCAAAGGACATGAATGATACGACAAAAAAAATTATAAATGATTGAAGCTGCACTACAAAGGCCTGCAACTGGTACAACAAATGCTACACGGAACCTCCTGGAAGTCTGGGAATTTCACGGTGTAGCTGCTGAAGCCTTGGCTCCCTCATCCATAAGATGGGCATAGATAACCCCAACACCATAATACTATTAGAAGGATGGGGTGACATGAAGTACTGAGCCGGTGCCTGGCACCGATCAGCCAGTAAGTATGTCTGTTGCCACCGATGCCAGTTTGGTGGAAATCAGGATCATGTTCCCCAGCGATGAAGAATGAAACCAAGGGACACTGAGGCAAGCATGGTAGACAGATTTTATTTTATGAAAATAATAGAAATAAAAGCTTAGGAAAAGAGCAGTCTTCTCCCAGAGTGGGAGAAGGGGAAAGAGCCCAACAGGGAGTTAGATTTTCCCTTGTATAGGATGTTCTGTCTTCAATCAGTCATCCTCTCCCTTCCCCCAAACCTAGGATAATGGGCGCGGGAAATTCTGGGTGGGTCCAGTCTTTGGTTTGCACCTTGGGCATCAATAGAAAGAATGTGGGTCCTTCTTTAGCAGAAGGGAGTGTCTGCATCTGGACCCACCTTGCCAGATCCTCATTGCTACCATTGGAGGATGTCAAATTGATGTTAAAAGAAAAAGAACTGGTTTTCCCTTGCTTGACTGGAACATTGTGACTACTCTTGACTGCCTCACTTTCCCCCTGTCTCACCACCATCACTTGGGGTGGGGTTTCTGTTCTGCTTCCCCTTCAGGTGATCCCTGCTTTCAGACCCCCAGAGCTACCCTGAACTGCCTCCCTGGACCCTCCCTATGTGAAAGTTTATAAAGCAAATCTGCTCTTACTCATTTATATTTACCAGGAGCTTGATTTTAGTTCCCTGGGCGTAGATTTCAATGTGTCACCTCCATCAGTATTTGAATATTCAAGCTTATGCTTAATTTTGGGAAAAACTTCAAATCTCACTAAATATACTGGGAGAAGTGTGGGCAGTTAAGCTGATTTCAAAATGAGCTTCCTGAACTTCCTCCTGCCTGCTTTCCAGAGATGGATACTTAAGAGCTCAGTCAGCCACAGCTGTGGAAAGCTGCCTCCAAGTCAAATGTCAAGGACATTTTCCAGACTCTGACATTCAGTCCTTGAGAGCTCCTCGATTCCTGGCCTCTTCCCTCCCATCAGGAATCAGCTGAATGCACACTTCAATTCTCAGTGGCCCAGAAGCATCCTTGGCACGCTGAGGACACATGTTCCATTTTGAGACGTGCAGCATAGAAGTTGGACATTGTGCTTGGGAGGTGGTGCAGTCTGTAGTCCAGCTGCTTAGGATATTGAGGCAAGAGAATTGCCAGAGTCCAGGAGTTTGGAGCCAGGCTGGGTAACATAGCAAGACACTGTTTCTTTAAAAAATATGAAACCAAAATGCATGCATTCTTTTCCCAGGAAGAATGCTCCCATGGGAATATCTATATAGCAGGCTGTTTTAAATGCATCTCAATCCTCTTTGCAGTTAGGTTTCTCACCATAAATGAATATTCAGCATCAAATGTATCAATCTCCATTTTGGTATGAATTTGGGTAGCTTGAACTGTAGACCCAAAAGCTTCCCTTTCCCCAGGAGGAGCTGCCAAGTGAGCCCCTCAGCCTCCCAAAGGTTGGGGCCAGCACCCTGGTGGGGCTCTGGAAATGCCAGCAGTGAGTTCCGGAGTAATGAAGTTCTTATGACAGCATAAGATGGTAAAATATATTTAGGATTCATCATATTGCCTCTCCACTCCAAATCCAAGCTCCTTCAGGGAAGAATACCTTTCCTACAAACCACGTGAAGTGTCCCAGTAGTGCACAGCACGACAGGGATTTTTTCATGAAGTTTAATCAAAGGAGGTAGGGTTTCTCCACCCTCCACCTCCCACCATCCCATTGAAGATGAGCCTCTGAACCGAGGGGAGCAATCTCATGGTGACGTCAACCCTTCAGATTTGAAGTCATACGCGATTGAAGTGGGACTATGTCACCCCACAGCTGATGAGAGGGAATTCAAATGTCAACAACAGCAAAAAGAAAGAAAAAATAAGAACACAACAAAGTTCTGAGAGTGCTGTACGTGTTTTATGAAAAAAGGACAAGACTTTCATGAAAAGTTTCCACCACCTCTGTGAGTTTTTATTTATAAATGAATAAATGATGTATTGGAAACATGAGATTGCAAATTACTTCAAGCTGGTGGGCCCAGTTTTCAATGCTGCCAATCAGCGTAGACTCTGGATTGACAGCGCAGAGACATGAGACATGTGTGCGAGCAATTTAACCCTCTGCAAAGCTGCCTTTGATGAAGCTGATCCTCATGCAGAAAGTCACTGATGAATGAGACTTTTTGCTCTTCCCTAAGACTTTTGCAAGTGCTTAGGGAAGAAAAAAAATTTTAGAAAACTCACCTGAGCCATAGAATTTTTTGGTTTGTTTTAGCTGCTTTAACGATGACTCTAACAAGCACCAAGCAGCCATGCCTTGTTATTCTCAGCTGCATCTAATCTCACACCTGTTCACACTCATTAATCCTTAACGTCTGATAGTATTTCCATAATTTTCATGGACGGGGCATTTTCTCCTCACCTCAGTAATTAACCGAGCAATGCCTACTGCAGGAGAGAAAATCAGCAAGTGCCCAGGGATGATAAGCAGGTGGGACAGTCCAGGCTGCATGTGGGGTGGTACCAGTGTCCTCGAGATTGATGCCCAGGGGCAGAAAGGCTTTTTCCATCCTTCAGCCCAGGAGGCAGCAGTTCAACAGCACTTCCCGCTGAGCCAGGGGCCAGAGCACTTCCTTCCCTCCTAAAACACATTCTCTTTACAGGCTTGATACGATTAACAGATAAATGGCAGTCCCATTAGTTCATCTGCTCCCTGCAAACCTAACTGACACTGACAGTAACCACGTTTAGCAGTGTCAAAACTAACTTAGATTTGAAGGTTTCAAATTACTCTACTCAGTCTAGAAAATACTTGTATCAAAATTAAAAGTTGCAGAGACATTTCACAGCCACTGGGGTGACTTTTTTTTTTCTTTTACTTTTTCTTTTTTCCCTTTCCTAAGGAGGGAGCATTGGTACAGTAAAAGTTATTCCTACAGTGCCGTTCTTGCAATTACTCCCAGTCTTTCAATGTTTTTAAGGCTCTATTTTGCTACAATGCTGCATATATATGTATATATATGCATATGTATAAGGTTTATATATGCTTATTTATTTGTTTATTTTTGGTTAATGCCCTTGCTCCAGTTATTGTTAACTTCTGGAAAAGGCCTGTGGTCTGTGTGAACATCAGGAATATTCTATGTACTTGCTTGGGGGCTGAGTAAATGTCATTAGTGTCTGAACCTGGAGACCAGCCTCTCCTGGGGCTCAGTGTCATGACAGTCTCAGCCTCCCTCCCCTTCCCTTATTGTTTTTCTACCTGTAACAGAGAAAAGCAGGAAAGAAATACCTCCAGGGGAGCTGATTTTGGTCACCACAGGGAGGTACTGCCAAAGCTGAAGCATAATTCTGAGAAAACTTGCTCTCCACTTTTGGCTCAGAACCAAAATTTGCCTCCTGCTGAGGGAGACAGCTGGGAAGAGACCAGCGTTCCCAGCCAGCTGGTCCTGGAAACTGTACCCTGCTCCAGCACAAGAGGCCCCTGCCATGTGCAGGCAAGTGCTGGTCCTAGTACCTTGTCCTGGCTGTGTCTACCTGCGTGTCTGTCCCCAGGACTCACGGACTCTGGGAACCAGAGGGGGTCCTTCCTGATTATCCTTGCGCTCTGGCCATTAGCACACATTTGATGGATGTCTTGGAGAAACAAGCAGATATGCCGGTCTATGGGTCCCATTCCCTGTGTTCCCTTCTGCCCTTCATGAGTCCATGTTTCCTTCATCCCCTAGCTCAGGAAATCTCACAATTCCTTCTCATGCAGCTCCAGCAGACACAAGTAGCTCAGGAGCCACTTCACTGGCAGAGGTCCTGGTTCATGGTTCACATGGGGCAGGCACCTCCTCGCCTACCAAGGTGTGAAGCGAACTGGACTAAACCCTACTACAAACTGCCCACAAAGAGCCAGAGAGAGACAATCTCTGCGTTCATTCATTCACCGGTTCATTCATTTGCTACTAAATCAGTAACCCAGATTTCCTATCACTCTATCACACGCTCACAAATCTCACTCACCTAAGCCTCTCCAAAATAAAAGACTGGTCTGAGTGACTTGCGTGGAAACATACTCCAGAGTCTACTTCTATGACCTTGAACATTTCACGAAACCAAGTTCCTCACTTTTCAAAAGTGAGATGACAGTATGTGCCACTGTCTCCTTCTGGGGAGCCCCTAGGGATTCCAGGAAATGGTATGCTAAGGGGCTTTGTAAACTATTATGTAAGAAGGAAATATTGTTGTTTCTTACTCAGTTTACAACTGCTAAAGATTTGGGATTTGTGGTAAGTTAGAGAGAACATATTTTATGCTAACATTTCCACAAAAACTTGCTTCATCCTTTCTCAGGGTCTGTAGACAGGTGCAAATGGCTTAGGGCCCTTAACTGCCAACAGTAATCTCCTGATGAAGTCACCTGCCTCTGTCTTCTGCTCCTCAAATGCAGCAGTTGTGGGTGCTTTGAAGCCTTTGAGGGCTATAGAGATCACCTGAGAAGGACAATTGGATTAGAGATCATGAATTAGGCCGCGCCTCCCCCAATCCAATACAAGGCAAAACCAGATAAAATGGGAAGATAGGTCCACTTCAGACTTCTCTCAAACAGGAGCCTCTCTGGCTCTTGAAGGAGTGAGAACGTGAGAAAGCCCTGGAAAGTTTCTATTGGTTTCCTTTTGGGTCACCCCTGTCTTTCATCAGCAAGTCACAAATCCCCTTGGCCTTGGATAGCAAAGGAGGCTTGGAGGTCAGGGGTAAGAGACAAGGTGAGAGGCAGGAAAGACTCTCACAGCCCTCCTAACACCAAGGGGAGTGGACCCAGCTGCTATACCCTGGGCTCAACAGCCCTGTGAATGCTGGGAGTAAGACAGGGCAGGAGAACACTAGCACAGAGAAAAATATGGACAGGATATTTGAAAATAAAAAGTCAAGTATGAACAAATCAAATGATAAGGACGAAACCTGGGAAGACTCAAGACGCAGTATGCAATGCCACAAATCAACATCTAGAGACAGACACTCCCACCTCGCTTGATTAAAAGAGAAAAGCCCTGTGGTTTCCAGCAACTAAAGGCAAGTTGCATGAGCAGATTAGCTTCTGTGATTTCTACTGCCAATCCCCAGGTCCAGGTCAAGGTCAACTCACCCGGACTGTAAATAGCCCAATGACTTGCCTCCCTGCCTACCTGCTGGGCCCCAAACTGTCTTACACAAATAGCTCTTGTAAATACATTAATTCTGCCCATGTCACCTCCCAATGAAGACCCATTGATGGGCTGCGCCTCCCCCAATCCAATACAAGGCAAAACCAGATAAAAATATGAAACAGAAAACTAAAGGCAAAATGAGACTCGAAAACGTCCCATGAACGAGAAATACAAGAGAAGCGCAAGTGAGTGGGCCTGCTGGAGCCATGGGCCTGCTGGTTGCCCATCCTGGAAGGAGGCTGTGGCAGGCCACAGTTTGGTTCCATCGAGGTAAAATGAGCCAAATCACTCGGTTCCTAAGTTACAGCAGGGGCTACTAGCTTCACCCATCAACTCCTACCCACAACTAACCTAAAAAAGAAGAAAGCCATGGCTAACTGTCCCCCAGGGGCTAGGATGTTTAATAAGCTACAAGGCTAGAAAGGAAAAAGAAAGTAGAAAGACAGTTGATCCTCAATCAAGGCAGGAAACAAGTCACAGAATCCTAAGTGGTATACTTAGGAACAGGAGCCCTGTAACCCACCAGGTTTAGGGCAGGGAGCCCTGAGCAGCTGGACAGAGGTGACCACAAAAACCACTGCCCAGGAGGGCTGAACACAGAAGGAAACAGAAAGAAGAAAAACAAAAACAAAAAGCTCCCGCTCAAAATAAGCCTGCAAAGCAAAATTCCAAAACAGAGGAGGAAATCTAATACTGAGAAAGACGGCCAATAAAATCAACATTCAAAACACAAATATGCCCCAGAGGAAGCTAAGCTTCTGGAACCATCTGGCAAAACTTTTTAAAAATAGGTATGTTTGGTTGTCCAATGAGATAAATGAATAACTTCCATATTTAAAGTGTGGGAAATTTTAAAATGACAACAGATGTAAATGAAAAAAATAAAGATAATGAATTTAAAAACTTAATAGATGATCTATGCCCCGACCTGACACAGAAAGAAGGATTGTAAGAAATCTCCCCAAATGTAGCACGGCTGGACCCAGGGAGAATGAGGGATGTAAACACCCAACGGAATTCTCAGACAAGGAAATGGAGAAGGAGCATTAATCAGAATTTAAACTTGCCCAGATTCGAAGAAAGGCATGAATCCATGATGGAAAGTACACTCCAATTCAGGATAGAAATAGCAAAGCCATTGCCCAAATTATCATGCTAGAACTGCAGTACATGAAAAATGAAATACTTACAGTTCCCAGAGAGAAAAGATAAAAGAACCTCAGAATGTTGGTGAACAGCAACAACAAATTACAGGAAACAACGGAAATCACATCTTCAACTTAAGGAGAAAATATAGTCACTCTCAACTTCAGATTTCATATGCAAATGAATGATAATTCAAGACTCAAGGAGGGAAAATATGTGTATAGAACTAGGAAGTTTAAAATCAGTAAATATCTACAGATCCTCACTTTAAAGAAGAAAAGAAGAGAAAACTTGGAGAAGATCTAGGTTTTGAAAAATAAAGAATAGAGAAAGATAAAATGTTTTAATGAATCTATTATATAAAAAAAAACTTTTAAAAGAGAAAACTAGAAAAAAAGATAGGATGGATAGAATATTCTGTGGATGTTGATTATGTGCCCATGTTACATATGTGCTATGTCACATAAACACTGTGTTAGAGAAATTTACAACTAGTAAATTTGTTTAATAGTTAAGAAAAAATGATCAAGAAAAGGATATACAAGTTGTAACTTCCAAATCAGTAAATATTAAAAAGGGGAAATCTAGAAAACTATAAATGCAGCAGAGAGCAGGAAAAAAAAGAAATCCGATAAAAGTGAATGGTATGAATAAAATTCAAAATAGGGTGGTAAAAAATGTATCAGTAATTACAATAAATGTAACAGGATCTGCCCATCTATCTACATAGAGATTACCTCGAAATTTAAAAAATAACTCCTATATGCTATTTGTAAGAGAACGTGCAGAACAAAAGACCTGACAATATTACAAATAAAGGAGAATAATATGCCAAGCAAATAAATATTTTGTAAATAAATTTATTCCAGCAATTTAAAACCAGGCAAAAATAAGCATGTTAAGAAAAAAAGGATGAAAAAGAGATTGCAAAAAAATTATTATGTATACAAAAGTTAAATTCTAGCTGCATTTAAAAAAAAAAATGGGTTGGGGTTGTGGCTCAGTGATTAAGTGCCCCTGGGCTCAATCCCTGGTACCAAAACAAACAAAGGAAACCTTATTGTACAGCATCAGACTTTTAAAAACTTAGCGTATAATATAGGGAAATAATTTGATATCATTTTAGGTAATGGTTTCTTAAACCAAACAGCAAAACGGGTAAACCATAAGTTAAAATATGGTTTTCAAGTTTTTAAAACTAAACTGAATATAAAAATTTACTTTATATCAGAAAATATTTGTATTTTTATTTTGTTTTGTTTTCACTTGTGTGAAGGAGTTAGCAAACAAAATAAATCATGAACCTGGAGAAAGTACTTACAGTATCATCTACAAAAGATTAGAAACTACAGAAAACTACAATTCAATAAAAGACAGTAAGAAATGTGGACAAAGGAGAAGAAAAGCCAAATTATTGATAAGCTAATCCTTTGATTATTATGGAAGGTAAATTTCAAGAATAGAACATGAATAGCCATGGAAGATAAAAAGAACTATTATTAAACTATGCTGTGTATTGTACAGCAGTTAAATCAACAGACAAAGTAATTTGTTGGAATTTGTGTATCTCATTCAACGCAACAATTCTACTTCTAGGAATATTTCCAAGAACAACTCTTGCTCATTGGCACAATGGCCCTTGTACAACAGGTTCTTCGCAGAGCTAGGGGTACAGGTTGCTGGGAAAGTGCATGCTTAGTGTGCACAAAGCCATTATGTGCTTTTTGTTGTTGTTGCTATTATTTCTATGATTTTTATTGTTTTATTATTTTCAGTATCTTTTTTTATTAAGGAGTTGAGCTATTGTACAATTATAAATACATATAAAGTAATAATATAATATGCATTTGTTCCTACACCATGGTTATCCCCATCGCCCACACCCCAGTCTCTTGATTCTTCTATATTATGCCTCTATAAGAGATATAAATGTGTGTGTGTGTATATATATATATATATATATATATATACACATGAGATTATAAATTTTCCAGATTTAAATGATCGCATACGTATTATTTGATTTCTCAGGGGGGTAAAGAGTATGCCTGGTTGTTGGTTGTCTCCCTAGATCCCTCTCTATCCTCCCTCCCTCTCCTGTGTTCCGGACTTCTCCCCTCCCCCTCCCCCACCTACATGTCTATGGTTCCCCTAGATTATGGGTTGCTATGCCTTTGGTGGGTCTAATGCTTTTCAAAGGAAAATGTGTAAACAAATTTTGCTACATTAATTTTCTATTCACACACTTGAATATTATGTAGCAGTTAAAAATAACCTGATATATCAAAATGTGTAAATCACAAAAACAATTTTACGAAGAAAGCAAGTTGCAAGATCACATATAGACTATCTAATATTAAATATACAAAATTTTAAACCTTGCAAAGAAATCGATATTGTGTATTGCTTGTGGCTTCATAAAACTTTAGTGGAAATATAAAAGCCTGAGTGTGGGTGATGGATACGAATTATATAGGATGGTTATCTCTGAAAAGTGAAAGTAGTTAAAAAGATTATGCACAAAGACTTTAAGAACATCAAATCTTGCATGACCTTTATTTTTTTTTTATTTTATTTTTGAACAACCTTACAAGATTTTAACAAAATAATATAAAATGTGTATAAAATGTGTAAATATTCTGGATATTGCAATTATCCCCAGGAGTGCCCCCCCATTACCCTCCCTTCCCTTTCCCTTTATAACTCTAAAAAAAGGTATTAGATTGTAAAGCATTACATCTTATCTGGATTTAACTCATGTTACTAGACCAACTTTCTCATTGCTTGCATGACCTTTAAAAGAAGGCAATTATGGCAAAATTTTAAACCTGATGAAACGGGGTGGCCAATTCAAAGATCTTTGTTTATTCCATTCCATTCCATTCTATTCTTCTATTCTGTTCTATTTTATTCTTCTATTCTAAACTTTCAGTATTTCTAAATACTGTATTTCAATGCAGTCACAATGAAGATCATTCCACTGCTATTCACTATTCTTTTTTTTATTAGATGAATATGGAGTTACAATTGAGGGGGAAACATTGTCAAACAATCAAGAACAAATGTATGTATACTTAGTTCTCCAGGGCTAATGCCATATCATGGATGCCCAGCTTGGGTTTCCTATGTTGCTGTTTCCCCCAGAAGACACCCTGAGTTAAATGGATATCTCGTGGAGGTCAGAGATCTCCTTCTGAAGTGATTCCCCCATATTCCCACCCTCCAGTCTCCTAGATAATCTTCCTAAGCCCTCCCCCTATGCCACCCTATGCCACCAGGTATCCTAGGCAATCATCCCCCTGTTGCGTTAAGAATCATACAATGTGAGGTTATTATTAGCTTAGCCATCTAACATACTGCTTCCTGATGTATTCTAGCTTTCACAAATGAGAGAAACCATTTGGCCCTTGAATCTCTGAGATTGGGATACTTCACTTAGCATGATTCTTTCCATCTCCATCCATTTGATTTCAAGAGCCATAATATCGTCTTCTCTAATGGCCACGCAGCATTCCATTGTATATATGTTCCAATGTTTTTGAATCCACTCGCCGAGTGTTATTCACTATTCTTGGCATGTAAATTAAAATCCCAAGCTTGAGCCGGGCACAGTGGCACACAACTGTAATCCCAGCAGCTTGGGAGGATGAGGCGCTGTGACTGGGAATTCAAAGTCAGCCTCAGCAATTCAGAGACCCTCAGCAACTTAGCAATATCCTGTCTCTAAGTAAAATATAAAACAGGCCGGGAATGTGGCTCAATGGTTAAGCACCGCTGTGTTCAATCCCCAGAATCAAGGGGAAAAAAAAAAAAATCCAGCCTCAGCAACTTAGTGAGGGTTGGGGATGTGGCTCAGTGGTTAAGCACCCCAGGTTCCCAGGTTCAATCCCCAAGACTAAAACAAAAACCCAAGCTTGACCTGCATCAGCCGCTCTCTTCCCTGCTCTTTTCCTGCTGGACTCACTGCCTCTGTCTACCTCAGGCCCTGGGTAATATTTATGCTTCTCTGTAATAAGAATGCTTGCCCCTCCCTTCACTTACCTAACTCCTCTTTCTTTGTCAAGATCAAAGGTCGTACCAGGGAACCATTCTTCTTGTCCATCCTCCACAGAACAAATTTGGTTCCCTGATACAAACTCTCACATTCTGTGAATGTCTCTTTGAGTGTTCTTATAAACAATAAAATAATCACTCCTGTATTTTTTAACACCTGTTCCACAAAAACCAAAGAAAATACCTCTGGTTCCATTTACCACTTACTCTATCTAGCACAAGGCTTGAGGCATAATGTATGCCCAGTGAGGTACTGAATGCAAAGAACAGAATGGAGAGAAAGGTGGGAGGGAAGGTAGGAAGGAAGGAGGAAGAGTTAGGGACTGTGGGATAAATTGGGAGGCAAAGAGAAACACAGGAAGAGAGACCAAGACAAAGCGAGATTATATAAAGATAACTTTAAATTCTTAAAATCTATACTGAAAAGAGCTTGGGAGTTGGTTTCTATTGGCCTGTGCTCAATTTCCCAGTGTTCTGTTATCTGCAATTACTGATCTGTAATTATACATTTCCATCAGGGGCCTGGTTGCAGGAAGCCATGATTAAGGGTTCCTGCTAAATTGGCACCTTGTGTATTAGTCATTATTTTAGCATTCACTGCAACAACACACTCAATGGTGCATCCATATACCTAAAAGGGGGAAAGGAATTATTCTATGTTAATGCCAGGCATTAGTTCAGTGAATGAAGCAATTAATTAAAATGGATCAAACAGAGTTTTCAAAAAGTGGAATGCACTAAAACATACACACACACACACACACACACAAATCACCAACACTTATGCTCACACTTAGACACACACCAATTAATTTGTTACTGGTACAGTGAATATGTATTAGAAGATAAATCTAAGGAAGAAAACTATTCCTGAATGGTTTAAAATCTATTTTGTATTTTGAAATAAGATGATTATTATGTTCATGATGATAATAATGATGACTATTGACAAAGAAGAGTAACTAACATTAAGTGGGTGTTTATTATGTGCTAGGCATTATGCTAAGTACTTAACTGCATTAGTTATCTTGTTTAATCCTTGCAAGACCCTATGAATAAGGAATTTTATTGCTCCATTTTGCAGGTGAGAAAACTGAGGTATTTCCACCCAAAAATTGTCTAATTGTAGAGCTTATGTGTTTTACCACTTTGCCAACAGTCTCCCCCGCCATTCCCTGCCCGCTTCCAAATTGTGTAACACACATGCCACACACCACACGCCACACACATACCCCTTAATATTTATTTTCAAAAATATATAGTTGAAACTGAATGAGAAAAACTTTCATTCAAATATTCGAAAAATAGAGAAATAAGCAGTAAAAGATCTACATATTGAATTCCCCAAGTTGCAAAATAATCAATCTAGTTTTCTCCTATGTTTTGATTCTGAGCAGATGGCCACACAACTGTTTAGCCCAGTTGGTTAGCATCCCTTATCCAGACAATTCAAAGTCCTAACAGATGTTTGAGCCTAAACATCGTGAATTCACAACATTGACAGAGCTCCCACTCCCGATTTTTTGTGCATTACAAAGTACCATACCCAACATAGTTGATATGCTTGTTTTTAAATAAGTAGATTTGATGTTTTTTTTCACGACAGTAACACACTAAATGACACCTTTTCAGTTACGATAGCCACATGGTTGATAAAAATGAATTGAGATGCAGCAACCCATATCTGAGAAGGAAGGATCATTTCATGTTTTTATGAACATTTAAAAGCCATTAGATGCAAATAGCTTATTCTCTAGCATTGGTAAGAGTTCAAGTGCCATCACTGAGTCCAGTATGTCTAGGATTATCAAACAATCTTTGAAGCTGTAAAATACCCAATTTTAAGAGGCATTCTGAGGGCTAGAGTGGTGGCTCAGCGGTTATGGAGCTTGCCCGGCATGCACTAGTACATGAGCTCAAACCCCAGCACCATGTACACAACGAAATCTTAGAGCAACGAAAGCCACATGAAAAACTAATAAAAATTTGGTTTTTTTTCCTCTCTCTCTCACTGTCCCTCTCTCTTTAAAAAAAAAAAAAAGGCATTCTGAATTTCGATGATTTTTAAAAACAAGAGAGGTACCCGTCCTGGCACATCAAAACGGAATTTTATAACTGATAGTGAATTTTCTTCTTTCCTTAAGAAGAATTAGGGGTTGGGGATTTAGCTCAGTGGCAGAGCACTTGCCTAGTACACTCAAGGCCCCAAGTTTGGTTCTCAGCCCTGAACAAAAAAAAAGAAGAATTGGAGCCAACCAAAAAATGGTACTAAATTTATAGAGAAAAAAAGTAGTATAATTTAATGAAAACAAGATTCAAATATTTCAGGTTCATTTTTTTCTTCTTTTTGTTTTCCTTCCCTTCACATTCCTACAAAAAAAAAAAAAAAAGAAAGAAAGAAAGAAAGGGAAAGAAAAACTCTTGTTTGGAGATGCAGGCAACAGAACCATAGCTATCATCTTTAGATATCAGAGTTTAGATACAATGATACTTTCAAATCAAAAGGCAATAACTTTACTGGGAAACAAAGACTATTATTGCCAACGTCACTGTACGAATGCTCTATATGAATTCAGCAATAAGATAGGAGAAATCAGACAGGCTATGTTTTCTCATCTCCCTCATTAGCTGCATGATCTTGGACAAATTACTAATATCTGAAGCTTCTTTGGCTATCACACAGTGGTGTGCACCTACCTGACAATAGTTACAGGCACCTAGAAAAACACTGGCAGATACACAACATACTGCTAACAACAGTGGTTCATGGGTCTTGAGTCAGCCCAGGGATTCTTTAGTCAATCATCATAGAATCCAAGGGTTTAAAAATCAGAAGAAAACCCTTAGATCATTCTGGTACAGCCTCTTCATTTTCAGGAAAAAGAAACTGAGAATCTTACTACTAGTAAGATTCTTTTTCACACTTAATGGGAACACAGACTCAAAATGATAACCAAACAAATGGACTAGTTCTAAAAGGTATCCTAAGATACCGTAAAGTCCCCAGTGGACAGGGAAAGGCTAGAGCTGAATGTATTTCTAGTGGAAGAATGACTTCATAGAAACCCTTTGCCAATACAAACCACGTAGTCCCTAGTTTCTCAAGAGAACTCAAGGTCAGCCCATTGTTTTTAACTTAGGCGTCTGGCCACTTGGCTTCCACTTAACTCACACTAAAATAGGGGTTCTTTTTCTGGTGGCTTCATTCCAATCCTCCCTGTCAGATCCCCCAGTTATTACAACTATGGAAAAAAAGTTATATATTCCCAGTGCTGAATTTTATTCTTTTTAAGTTGATCCTCCTCATAAGAAGTTGAGAAGTAGTGGATGAAGACAGAGATCACTGCCATATGTTCTCCTTCCCACACAAGGCATGCCATTCACCAGAGAGTAATGCAACCTATGGCTGCGACCATTGAAGGAATCCCACCTAAAACAGGAATGGCTTGATTATCACATCCTAGACTACATATGGGTTCAGGCATCCTCAGAGTGACAAAGACATCCATTCCACTTGAAGATGGCTCTATTTCATAGAAATATTTTCCCCCTAAAATCTGCCTTTCTAAAATTTCTCCCCATGGTTCTTAGCTCTTCCCCCTGGGACTACAGCCTATAGCCTGATGTGTTAATCATATTTTTTATTCTCTACATTTTATGATGTTTTGGCATCTTGGGGAAACTAGCTGGATGGGGAGAGACTGCCCTTCCAGGAGTAGTTAACTCATAAAAAAATAAACAACTTACCTGCAAACATGTCTTTTGTAAGTAAACAAATGAATCCTGAAACCATACTCTAATCACCTCCCTCATCAAACTCTTACACACTATGCCACATTTTTCTCCCTCCATAAAACAACCCAGGATTAGGTATCAGACAACTAGGAACAACCTTCACACGCACATAAACCCACTGGAATTATTAAACTTGCCAATTCTAAACAGTTTCCCCGCCCTGCCTTATCTATCCTATGCAAAATTTGATCAGACTGTCCTGATCTCCACCTCTTGTCCAACCTTGGTGTTTCCTCATGTGGGTCTATGTGGCATGCCATGTCCTTTCTCTCTGGAAGTATAAGTAACGAAAATCTTTCAATGAGGTGAGCCTCTCCATCTCAGCCACCTCTACAAATTGATGTGTACAATCTTTGACCACCCATTGAAAGCAGTTACCCTGAAACTTCCAGACCTTTGCTCTGTTCTCTTGATTGACATGCTTCAACACCTCCCTCCAGACTCTCCCCGCATCTCTCACCCATCACCTCAGAATCAGCTATTCAGAACTGAGCACAGGCCTTTGTGCTGAATTGGACTGTTTTAGAATGCCAAGGGGCTTTCAACTTCTTTGACCTGGGCAATATGCTTTAATCAATTCAGTCATTATCTTTTCCAATACCAACTTATACTACTGCTTAAAATGAAGCTTTTTCTTTATAAACAAGCAACTTCAACTCCATTTCACACAAACATTCATAAAACCAAACTTACCCAATTCTTACTTCCACAATTTATTATTTAACTGTGTTAAAATTCATCACTACCTTCAGTAAATTTGAAATTGTCCATTAAGACCATACTCCCATAGTATTTATTATGGTAAATAATAACTATGAAGATAGTAATAATAATAATGACTAAAATGCATTGCATACTACGAGCGAAGTGTTTGACACGCACTATTCCTTTGAAGTCCTGTTACAGGTATGCTATTTTTAGCCCATTTTATAGAAAATAATGTCAACATTTTTAGACATTGTTAACTTGCTAAAGATTGTACAAATTTGCGTTAAAATAGGGATTCAACTCCAAAGCTTAAGTGCATATCTTTTATTTATTTTTTTTATTTTTTTTAAGAGAGGGACAGTGAGAGAGACAGAGAAAGAGAGAAAAAACTTTATTTAGTTTTTCACATGGCCTTCGTTGCTCCAACACTCAGTTGTGTACGTGGTGCTGGGGTTTGAACCCAGGTCCTAGTGCTGGCCAGGCAAGCGCCGAAACCACTGAGCCACCGCTCCAGCCCCACATATCTTTTATAAAGCAACTTATTTAGTTGTTTATTTTCTCCCAGTTAAACTGTGAGAATTCCCAGTATGCTAATATATATAACATCCTGCATATCTGTTTTCGTTGGGTTTGTGTTAAATTTCTCTCTCTGTGCGCTCGCGCGCGCGCACGCGTGTGTGTGTGTGTGTGTGTGTGTGTGTTGGTGGAGAGTGGAACCCAGGGCCTTGGGCATGCTAGGCAAGCACTCTACCACTGAGTGCAATATTCTGTCACAAATCCTGATAGATTCCTCAATCTTATTAGCTATTCCTTATGAATTTGTGCAGATAATTTGTCTCAATGAAGACTTTGATAAATAT
Organism: Aplodontia rufa; assembly: GCA_004027875.1. Classification (NCBI taxonomy): domain Eukaryota; kingdom Metazoa; phylum Chordata; class Mammalia; order Rodentia; family Aplodontiidae; genus Aplodontia; species Aplodontia rufa. The sequence goes on from PVKS010004049.1 coordinate 49,610, forward strand.
TTTGAAATGTATGAGGCTTTATAACTTCCTCCTGAGACTCTCTTTTCTTTGGGATAATATCATTGAGTTTTGATATATAGTTGTCCGAAAGCTATGGACCGCTCTAACTAGATTACTTCTTTCAACTTTTCATAACAAGTGCTTCCTGAGTCTCAACTGTCATTGCTATCTTTTTTTCTATCTGAGCACCTACATTCTACTACAAAAGAACTTTTCAAATGAATTTTAAAATCACAATTACATAAAATTTATAGCAAGACTACTCCAACAGTAATCATATTATGAAAGGTAAAAAAGAAAAGAAGGAAGGAGTGAATTGAGTTTGCTCCCTTTTATTGTGCACTAATGCAGACTCACAGAATCAGTCCTTTCTCTTCTGAGCACTCTCTAGTGCATTTAATAACATGCAGCCTCAGATTCTATGGACTGTGATGAATTTCCATCATTCTAATGCCTTATATTCCAATAGTGCTTTGCAATTAAAAAAAAAAGGCAAATGGAATTACTGAACTTGAATCAGGTCTGACATCTTTACATCTAAGTTCACTGCACACTACCTCACACAGAGCAGAAACAAGCAAGGCAACAGTTCAGTCCCTGTCTGTTTAGAGGCCCACAGAGGCCATGGTCTGGAAGTGGAAATGGAGTCCGTGTTGAGTGTTTAGGCAGCCCTGCAATCATCACTTTGTCTGTTTCCTCCTTGGACTGATCACTCTCTACTCCCAAGTGCAGAGGGCACCATTCCTGATTCAAAAGATAAAGCTATTTAAAAAAAAATATATGTATATATATATATATATATATATATATATATATACACACACATACATATATAGGCACAAGAGTTTACACTCCTTTAAAATTCTTATACCTGAAACTTTTGAAATGGAAAACCTCCAAAAGATGACTTTTAACTGCAGCATTCAATGTGGAAAAGATGGCAGAAAGCCTTCCAAGAGCTATTAAAGTAGAATTTGTAGCAGCTGTCTGGTGGCGCCTTCCACAGCGGCTAGGTGCGTTTTCTCAAGGGGCACAGCTTCAAAGCCCTTCGTTCCCGCGTGCCCCAAACCTGTTTACAACAGTCTCTCTCTCCTCCACGGTATGGTACCTGCCACAGGTAGTTAAGTGTGAATAATGACAACCAAAATAAATAAATAAATAAATAAAACTTAATTCCCATTACTAAAGAAAAACTCGAGTTAGGCCTCTGGGGGAGATGCTCAGAAGGATTAATTATATTGTAGGAGTTGATATCTTTCTTCATTTCCCTTTCCAGCAGTTTTGCAAATACATTTTTCCACATTTTTAAAGAAATGTAAGAACTCCCAAGTTCCACAGCCAGAAAATCCTGACAGTCTCTGATAGCTGAATAATGGATGAAGCTCCACTGTTTACTTAGCAGGGGGAGAAAAAAAAAAAAAAGAGCGATAGAGAGGTCCAGATAAAGTGCAGGAATCTGACATCCTCCCATGCTGAACAATGGTGAGAAGAATATCTTGGCTTCTATTCTTTTTTTTGTCCATGTACCAAATGTATATGGAAACAACAGTTCAGTATGAGGCTTATTATCATTTCATGCCTGTACCTAAGAGTTAATCCAGCGTTTCTCTCCTGTATCAATGTGATTGCTTCCCTCTGAAAGAGGATAAGACTTGGAACATGAATTACAAAACATTTCCATCCCAACAATCTCTGTTGCATTATCAGTTTGGGGGATACTTCCTATGATATGGCATAAATTTCCCAGCCAGAAAATACCTCCAATAGTACCACATATTCATTAACTGGAAAAGTGATTAAAACATTAAGTTTTAACCATGTAAGTTTACGGGTTTTTTCCCAATAAAGTTCAGTATTTCATTACTGATTAATTCACTTTCCTGTATTCCTTGGAAGGGCCTGATTTGGTATTGTTGGGGTGTTTGTCTTCTGAAAGAACCCTCCCTCTAAAACCTCCCACAACACCTGTCACCAGGACCTAGAATTTCACCATTAGAGATTCTCTCTTTTGGTTCTGGAGGAATTTTAATCCCTGGGGGTCCTATTAAAATGCAAAAACTCTGAGAATAACAGCAATGAAAGCTATTATTAACTGACAGCAAGGAGGCCCTGGGGAATTGGACACAGGATAGAGCCTGAGGAAGAGTTACAGGAAACCAGGATTGGCGGAGAGGGAAGGCAGGATGGTAGCAAAAATAAACTTCTTTGCAATTTTTCAGGGTCAAGGCAGCCCTACTTCTGGAATTCCTATACTAAGGGAATTCCATTTCAAGGTGGAATGAGGCACAATGCGAGCAATTTATTTTCAGTTGTGTGAAAGGAGTAAATCAATACTATAAATATACATCATAATGTTTATGAGAACTCTAACTTTAGTTGAGTGTGTTTAATCAGGATATTGCCCCTGGACGTTCTTCTCCAGTGTCTTGAAGTAGTTAGTTGGGCTTGTCAATAAGAGTTATATCTCAATCACAGGATTATATATGCACAAGTTCTATACCCTCACTCGCTTAGGAGAAACAGTGAGAAAACTGTTTTTTTCTTCTTTTGATTACTTTTTTTTAAGTGAGAGGGACAGTGAGAGAGGAGAGAGAGAGAGAGAGAGAGAGAGAGGAGAGAGAGAATCAATTTTATTTAGTTTTTCATGTGGCTTTCATTGCTCCAACACTTCATTGCCGTACGTGGTGCTGGGGTTTGAACCTGCGTCCTCGCACATGCCAGGTGAGCACCTTTACAGCTGAACCACTACTCTAGCCCCTCTTTTGACTACTTTTAAATTATGTATTTTAAATACGCCAGGAGTATTTGTGTACAAAACATAAATAACAAACTAATGAGGCTAATGTCTCCAGGGTAGAAGAGCTAAAAATCCATTGAAGCTAACTTCCTGGGTTTTCTGGAAAAATCTGACTCTAACCAATAAGTTGTTGATTTGCAGTAAATGGTCCCATCCTGGTGCAGTCTCTGTATCCCTCGGTGATGCCTCCTACTTTGAAAGAGTAATTTGGACACAAAGTGCTTTTTAAAAATCCAGAAAAGATTGCAATTCTGTCGTGGTTGTGTGGTGATTGATGTGCGTGCATGTGTGTGTATGCATGTGCGTGCATTAAAAGATGCATAGTGAAAGAATTTGCAGTGGAAGACTGAGTTTCCTCCAGAAAGATAAATTATTTAAAGGAATTATGCCTGCAGGGGGAGAAATAGGTTGAGGCAATAAGTTTTTAGACTTTTTACTGTGCCTGGAACTAAAAGTTGTGGAGGTATTTTTTATGTTTCATTATTTTCACCATGGTGGTTGTTTTCATTTTTATGGCAAGTAGACAAAAATATTTGACCCACACCCATATACAACTTCCATGTGCAGTCCAGGCTATTCAGCGAGTAGTCAATCTGGGAACCTGAATAACAAAGGATTTCTGACCAAATTGGAGAAGTCTGGAAATAAAGTTGAGCGGGTCTTTACAAACTTATAGTTTGAGAAGAAAAGTAGTTTTTTCTAAATCTTGTTTCCAATAGTGTCATTGTAATAGAATGACTATGTAATTGTAATTAACTAAGGATGAATTGTTATACTGTTTTAACAGAGTTATGCTTTGGTAGGAAAAAACTTAAAGTGTCTTTTTCTGTCAGTCATCTCAGTTATTTAAACCGGATGTAAGAGTCTCCACTTCCCTGAATTACCTTGCCACTATCATTGCTCATAATGTGTTCCATTTCTGATACCCCAGAAGAATCAAACCCAGAACTCAGAAGCAGCTGAGACCTGGATCCCACAATTCCCTTCAAAGGCATGTCCCAAGTTACCTGAGGACCTCCCACAAGGCCTCACTTCCTAAAGGTTCCATCACTTCCCAATAGAACCACCCTGAGGACCACGCCCTTCAATCCATGGACCTTTGAGGACATCAAAATCCAAAGTATAGCAGAGAGGTTCAGGAAATTAGCTGATTTCTTCAAAATCACACAGTAATTTATTATCATAGGCTGGGAGAGAGTAATGAGGAGATAGATAGTGGTCAAAGGGTGCAAAGTTTCAGTTAGACAGGAAGAATGAGTTTTTCAGATCTACTGCACAGCTGGTGTTATAATTAATAATACAAATGTGCATATTTTGAAGTTCCTAATAAAGTAGTTTTTAAATGTTCCCACCACCAAGTGTGACAAGCATGTGAGGTGCTAGATAATTAATTTAGAATTTAAATTAAACTAAATTTTAAATCAAGTTAATTAGCTTGATTTAATCATTCTATGATGTATGCATATATCAATCCTTCACATTGCACCCCATAAATATATACAATTGTTATTTGTCAATTAAAAATTAAATTTAAAAATCATACATTTATGATAGATTCAATATCTCAGCCCACATCAGCCTGATTATGGCCATGGTCTTAACCAGTAAACCATTCTAGTTTCAAAACCTAAAATTTATTTTGTATTTGTCACCTGGGTCAGTACTATAATTCATTGACCCAAAGTATTCAGGTACTTTCCAAAAATTATGTCCACAGTCGAGAGGACATATTTTTAACCTATTTGAATTGGGTACAATAGATCCCCCAAGAAATGCCTCAGCTACCTCAAAAATGAAACAATCTCAAGCAACTAAATAAGTCAGCAAACTTCAGCAAATTATCCCAGTGGAGGGTCATGTGCAGGGAACTATTTGGAGGTCATATAGGAGACAGTCATCTTTGTTTGGGGGCCAAAACACACTTCCCTAGTGAGGCTGCAGGATAGACATAAATAATCCAGCCTGGAGAAAGGTCATCTCCAAGGCTTGAGTCAGGGTTAGCAGTGACAGCTTGAAAACCAATTGCTCTGAAAATCTTCAGCAAGTCTCAGTACCACAGGGAGAGTGGTGCTGAAAGCAGATAAGGCTAAACTCCTCTGCAGGAAGAGCCAACCTTGAACTTTATTGTTGCTCAGTAGATTTTATTAGGCTGCACACTGTATTCCCTGCAGCAAGGGAAGCCATGGAACAGGCAAACATGCTCCTTGAGGGACAGGAAACACAGGCCTTGGGGCTTTCAGAAAGGTCACAAGACCACAGGGCAGTAGGCAGGAATCAATAGCACTGAGTAGAGTCCAGGGGATCGATGACCCCAAGACTTGGTGGCAGTTTAGCAAACTTGATTAACAGCACACGTGGAATTTGCCCTGGGCTGTGCGGGCAGCCACAGACACCCATTTTTAGAGAACCAGAAGAACAGTACAGAATTGCACCATGAAAACTAGCAGAAGGCATCGCTCCCGAGCAAGCATACTGGCAAATTTGGTCATTCATGTATAAATTGAAGGGTCTGGTAAACTACCATTCTTTATTCTCTGGGTTCAATTGTTCCTTTCTCTCTGTTAACCTTTTCTTTTTCTTTTATCTTATTATGAGAAATTTCAAGCATGTAAACACCAGAGAGAATAAATCCCCATAGATGAATCACCCAACTTCAACGTTTATTAACTATAACCAAACTTGTTCATCTCTACCTCTATTTACCCTTTCCCCTCCCTAGCTATACAGTCTACTGGTCAGTAGGGGGCAAATCCTAGACATAATAATATGATTTAATTTTTTAATATTTCAGTTAAAATCCCTAGAATAACCCATTATTAAGACAAACCATACTATTACCACACCAAAAATAAATTGAACAATGGACTTACTGTTCAACAACAAGCCACAAATGGACCCTCTGGAGTTGACTATAGAAAACATCCCTGAGCTTAAAGATATGACAGCTGAAAAAATCTATAACTTAAAAGCTGAGGAAAAAATATTGAAAATAACCCAATAGAATATATGAGAACTGTGTCATAACTACAAAATGTATAGCATAATAGAAATACCATTATAAGGGGAAGAAAAGAAAGAAAGGAACAGAAGGAATAGTAAAGGCACTGTCTGAGAGTTTCCCCTAATTTGTCTCAAACACCAATCACAGAGCCAGGAAGCTCAGAGAATAGCAAGTGAGATAAGTGCAAAACAAAACAAAACTGTGCAAATCAAGAAGGGAAATAAAGTCCGACCTCCAGAGGAGCAAAGAGTTACACCTGACTTCTCCCAATCAGGCAAAGAATTTAGAAGAGAACGGAGTGAAATGTTTAAAGTTGAAACGAGGGTGACTATCAACGTAAATTTTTTTCTATATAAAATTGCCTGTTAAAAGTGAAGGATAGGGGGCTGGAGCAGTGGCTCAAGGGTTACGGTGCTTGCCCGGCATGCGCAGTACACGGGTTCAAACCCCAGCACCCACGTACACAACTAAGTGTCAGAGCAACGAAAGCCATGTAAAAAACTCAATAAAAATTGATTCTCTCTCTCTCTGTCTCTCTCTTTAAAAAAAAAAAAAAAAGGAAGGATAGGGACTGGAGCAATGGCTCAGCAATTGGAGCGCTTGTTTGGCACATGCAAGAACCCAGGTTTGAACCCCAGCACCACATACACAAATAAATGTTGGAGAAATAAAGGCCAGATGAAAAAATTAATAAAATTGAGTCCCTCTTTTACTCTCTCCCTCTCTCCTAGTCTCTTAAAAAAAAAAGTGATGGATAAATAAACACTCCCTCAAATAAATAAAAATTGGTAGAATTTGTTGCCAGTAGACCTGTCCTGCAAAAAATGTTCATATGGTCATCCATCCCCACTCCCTAGCCTGTGACAACCACTGATTTTTTTAATATAAAATAAAATTTATTTTATTATAAACAGTAAATGTTTAATGTAGACAGAGAATAAGGAAACCAGAAGGAAGGAAATGATAGAAATTAGAGCAGAAATCAATGTGGATTCACTGGCAAATTCCGCCAAACACTGAAGGAAGAATTTATACCATTCTCTCACAATCTCTTCTAAAGTGGGGAAGTAAATCCTAGCTTATGCTGTGAGGTCAGTGTTACCTTAATACCAAAATCAAAGACATCATAAGAACAGAAAAGTACAAGCAGTATGTCTCATGAACATAGATGAAGAAAATCTTCAACCAGTATTAGTGAATCAAATACAACAAGGTATAAAAATAATTTCACACCATGAATAAGTGATATTTATCCCACGGTGCGCAAGGGTGATTCACTCGTGAAAGCTCATTGCTGTAATCCAGCACAACAATGGCTAAAGTCATATGATAATATCAATTGTCACACGAAAAGCATTTGATAAAATCAAACATCTATTCATAATTTTAAAAAATCTCAACATACTAGGAAAAGGAGAACTTTCTCTTTGTAAAAAATAATATCTACCCACAAAAGTGTAGCAAATAGTATATATAATGAGCAATGGCTCAGCGGTTTCGGGGCTTGCCTGGCAAGCACGAGGACCCGGGTTCAAACCCAGCACCACATACACAACTAAATGTTGGAGCAACAGAGGCCATGTGAAAAACTAAATAAAGTTGTTTCTCTCTTTCTCTGTCTCTCTCACTGTCCCTCTCTCTTAAAAAAAAATAGTATACATAATGATGGGAAATTAAAAGCACTCCAGTTAAGATCAGGAATAAGGTATGAATGTTCCCTCTCACTATTTTTTTCTTTAATAAAGGGGGGTGGGGAGCTGGAGTGGTGGCTTGGCGGTTACAGCGCTTGCCTGGCATGTGCAAGTACACAAGTTCAAACCCCAGCACCCACGTACACAACTAAGTGTTGGAGCAATGAAGGCCATGTGAAAAACTCAATAAAAAAATTGATTCTCTCTGTCTCTCTCTTACTGTCCTTCTCTCTTTAAAAAAAAATAAAAAATAAAGCGAGAGGGACAGTGAGAGAGGGAGAGAGACAGAGAGAATCAACTTTTATTTAGTTTTCCATGCGGACACTTCATTGCATACATGGTGCTGGGGTTTGAACCTGTGTACTCACGCATGCCAGGCAAGCGCTGAAACTGCCGAGCCATCACCGCTCCAGTCCCTTACTTTTCTTTTCTAATATCTGATTTGAAGTCCTACCAATGCAATAAGACAAGGAAAGGAAATAAAAATTATACACATTGTGAGGGAAGAAATAAACTGTCTACAGATGACATCACTATCTGTGTAGAAAATTTGAAAAAAATACAAACTGTGAAATAACAAATGATTATAGTTAGATTATAAGTATATGGCTAAAACACAAAAGTCAACCACTTTTCCATATATCAGCAATGAACAAGTGGCATTTGAAATTAAAAATATAATGCTAGGGGCTGGAGCAGTGGCTTAGTGGTACAGTGATTGCCTGGTGTGCATGAGGATCCAAGTTTGATCTCCAGCATCACATACACAACTAAGTGCTAAAAAACAAAAAGCAGATAAAAATCTAAATAAAATTGATTCTCTCTCTCTTAAAAAATTATATATATATATATGTATATATATAATACTATTATAATTGCACACTAAAAATGAAAGACTTAAGTATAAACCTAACAAAATTTGTATAAGTCTATATGAGAGGGGCTGGATTGGTGGCTAAGAGGTTAGAGTGCTTGCTTGGTATGCACAAGGACCCAGGTTCTAATCACAGCACCACATACACAGCTGAGTGTCAGAAAAACACAAACCAGATAGAAAAATAAATAAAATTGATCTTTCTCCTTCCCTCTCTCTCTTAGGAAAAAAAAAAGATCTATATGAGGGAAACTACAAAACTCTGAGAGAGATATCAAAAAATAAATAAGGAAATGAAGTTTTTCCATATTCATGAATAAGACTTAATGTCATGATATCAGTTCTTCCCAAGTTGGGTTATAGATTCAACACAATCCCAATCAAAATGCCAGGAAGTTATTTTGTGAGTTTGAAACCAGAGTTTAGTGTTTATGCTTTGGATACAAGATGTCCCCCAAAAGCTCCCATGTTAATGTAGGAATATTCAGAGGTGAATGATTGGAGTATGAGAGCTGGAAAGTCATCGGTCTACTGTAGTTTGAAGGAGTAACTAGGTGATAACTACAGGAAGATGGGGTGCGGCTGGAGGAGATGGGTTCTGGGGGTGGCTCTGTAATGGTTCATCTTCCCTGCAGCCCCTACCCCATTCTGTGTCTGCCAGCAGCCTTGTGCTGCCTCATCTTGGGCCCAGAGAAATGGACTTGGCCAACCATCCATTTCTAAACCTCTGAAACCATGAGCCAAAACAAACTTCCTCCTGAGAGTTGTCCTTTTTCATTGAGTATTTTAATCATAGTGACAAAAAGCTGACTAACATGTGGAGAGGCAAAAGACACAGAATATTCAACTTAATACTGATAGAGAAGAACAAAGCTGGAGGGCTGACATTATTCAATTTCAAGACTTACTATAAAGCTATAGTCATCAAGACTGTTTGGTATAGGCAAAAGAATATCTAGGGGCTGGAGCAGTGGCTCAGCAGTTACGGTGCTTGCCCAGCATGTGCAAGTACACAGGTTCAAACCCCAGCACCCATGTACACAACTAAGTGTCAGAGCAATGAAAGCCATGTGAAAAACTGAATAAAAATTGATATTCTCTCTCTATCTCTCTCTCTCTCTCTCTCACACACACACACACACACACACACAGGCACACTGTCCTCTCTTTTTTGAAAAAAAGAATAGACAAATAGATCAATAGATCAATTAAACAGAATAGAGGACACAAAACTAGATCCACATAAGTATAGTCAGCTGGTCTTTGGCAAACATGCAAATATAATTGAATGAAGCAAAAAATAGTCATTTCAATAAATGGTACCGGGACAAGTGGACACCTACATGAAGTAAATAAATACATAAATAAATCCAGACAAAGACCTTACACCATTTGCAAAAATTGACTTGAAATGGATCACAGACATAAATGTAAAATATAAAACTTTAAAACTCCTACACTTATAACATAGAAGGAAAATCTAGGTGGTCTTGAAGATAGTGATAAACTATTAGATACAATATCAAGGGCATAATCCATGAAAAAAATAATTTATTAAACTGAGTATCATTAAAATTATAAACTTCTCTGCAAAAGGCACTTACAAAAGAATGCAAAGACAAGCGATAGCCCAGGGAAAATGTTTATAAAATACACATCTGATAAAGGACTGTTTTTCAAAATAAACAAGGAATTATTAAAACTCAACAAACAAAAAAAAAAGCAAATCAATTAAAAATCAATCAAAAGACCTGAACAGACGTATCACATAACCAAAGAAGATGTACAGATGGCAAGTGAGTCTATGAAAAGATATTTAGCATCAGATGTTATTAGGAAATTAAAATAATCACGTGATACCACTACACACTTGCCAAAATGGCCAAGACCCAAAAACTGAAAAAACCAACTCTTAATGATGCTGTGGTAATTCATTTGCTGGTAAGAATACAAAGAACACAAAATGCACAACCACTTTGGAAAATAATTTGGCAGTTTCTTACAAAATTATACGCACTTTAACCATGAAATTCAGCAATCGTTCTCCTCTCATTTATCCCAATGAACTGAAAACTTAAGTTTGCACAAAAAGCAGTACACACAAGTTTTTAACAGCTTCTTTTCCATAGCTACCAGAACATAAAGCAACCAAGATACCCTATAGTAGGTGAATCGATGAATTGTGGTTGGAATATTATTCAACTCTAAAAACAAATGAGCTATCGAGCCATGAGAAGACATGGAGGATATTTAAGTACATATTACTAAGCAAAAGAAGCGAACCTGTAAAGGTTATATTCCATAAAAATCCAACTATATGATGTTGCAAAAAAAGCAAAACTACGGACACAGTAAAAATATCAATGATTGACAAGTGTTAAGGAGCAAAGAGGGATAATTAGGTACAGCAGATTTTTAGGAAAATACTATTTTATATAACACGACAGTGGCAGATGCCTATCATTTAATACTCATCAAAACCCAAAGAACATACAACATCAGGAATGAACCCTAATGTAAATTATTGATGTTGAATGATAATGATATGTCACTGTAGGTTCATGGACTGTAACAAATGCACCACGCTGGCACCCGATGGTTGGGGGGAGGTTGTACATGTGTGGGAACCAAGATATATGGGAAACTTCTTTTCTTTCTGCCAATTTTGCTTTGAGCATAAAACTGCTATAAAAATAAAGTTTAAAATTTATTTTAAAATTTGAAAAATAATTATTCAATATCATCAAAGAATTTTTGTTCAATTTATGATTCAAATAATTTTATACATTTTTTGAGATCATGATTTAAACAAGGATCATATATGACAAATGGTTGATACGTCCCTTTAGTCAATTTTAGATCTATATGCTTTCCCTTCCCCTCTTTATTTATTTTTGCAATGATTTAATGAAAAAAAACTGGATCTTGTATCATGTAAAATGTCTCAAATTCTGGATTTTGCTGATTGCATCCTAATGGTATTAGTGAATGTATTCCTCCATCTGCTATAGTTCCTGTAAACTGGTAAGAAGACAGTCAATCAAATTCAAGCTCTATTTTTTTTTGACAAAAATACTTTTTAGGTGGTATGTGTACTTCCACTAAGAAGCACATGACATCTGCTTCTCATATTTTACCGTTAGTAGTCATTTGGGATTGCAAATCATGTTACAATTCTATTATTTCTTTTGTATATATCAGTTTCTCTCTATGTACAGAAACTTCCCCTTATCTGATATACCATTGCTCAGAAGCACAGAATAAATGTGCTTCTGGAAAACCAAAAGTTCTTCTTTCTTTTCCTTTATTTACTAATTTTCATAGTAATTAGTTGTTTCACCAGAACCTTTAAAATACCCTGTTAATATTACTGCGATCTCATTGATTGATACTTACTTGATATATTTGAATTCATTGCAATTACTATTCATATCAATACTGAGATTGTCCTATTTTTTTTTATCAGTGGTAGCCTCTTTAAGTTGTCTCGGTGGCTGTTTGGTTGTAACTTTTGATACACTGCTTACTTACTCCGTAATTCCTGCCTCAGACCTGGAATCAGTCATATATCTAAGAAACGCTAGTTCTCTGATGTGAGAAATGATACTAGAAACCACAATCTGTCCATTACAGGTGCTCACTGATAATCAGTTGATCTTTGTTTCTAGACCCAAGACACAAGCAGGGTTTACATTTTCTAAAAGAGAAAAATACTTCATGAGTGCCTACCAAGGTTAGTATTATGGGGTCTTTACTTAACCCCTATGATTTTAGGTGCCTAATAGTAGGTTTCAAGTCCAAAGCCTGCACTACTTCCCTCTCCCTCCTGAGTGGGCAGTGTCTCTCTCCACGCTCGCTGGACAGCTAGGAGTTGATTTAGGGGATGGGGAGTGGTGCAGAGGACTCTTTCCTTCCTGCCTTCCCTAAGGATTTTGTTTTTATTATAATAAAACCAAGCAATGGGGTCTCTCACCTGGCTTTTTTAGCTGTTGTGCAGTTAATTTGGAGTGTGACCAGCTGCTTAGATCAGTGTGTCCTTGGGGAGATGATTGCTGGAGGCTTTTAGCTACCATTTTGCTCCACGACTTTTCTCTTACTGGGCTCCTAACAAAATTATACCTGATTGCTTTATCCAATAGTGTCTTTACCAACTTTAGACCAGTAACACAAATAGTATTACTAACAATATGAATACCAAAAACAACTTAAGTATTTTGAGTAGTTTGGGTTTGTTGTTGTAATTCTTGGTTTTGGGGGGGCTATACTTTTCTAGGGATCTATCTACAAACCACTCTGTTTAAAGACATTTAAAATAATCCCTTTCTGCGTGGTTATGCCATCAATTTGATAAGCAGCCAGGTTCACTTGTTCATTTTGCTTTTCTTTTTTCATTTTTTAGGAATTGCTTACTAAATTTAATTTTATTTCATAATTTGATAAAATACCTGACTTCAAAATTGCACTACAAAACAAAGTATATTCAGGGAAGTCTACCTTCTCTATCCTCTTCATTCTGCCCTTCTTATCCCCTTCAGAGAATTTTTGTTGGGTTTTGGTTTATTATATATAAATATGCATTGTATTATATTATGCAGTGGGTATATGTAAATATTCCTGCATATACTAGTATATGCGGTATATATAATAGTATACAAAAATATATATGATAGACATACATGGATATTTTAACATATGTAGTAATCTTATTCTTCCTTTTTGGATTTTAAGGTAGCATATGGTACACAGTTGTGTTGTGTTCATAAAATATCCTTGGGAATCATTCATAACAGTACATAAAAACATCTCTTGTTTCTTTTCATAGCTTATAGTACTTTATTATGTGGCTGCACCTTAAACATCATCAAGTAGTTCCACCTATACTGATGGATATTTGAGTTGTTTCCAAATTTTTACTGCTGCAAAAAACACTCAAATGATTATACATACAAATATATGCATTTTCTTTCTTCCCTCCTTTTCCTTTTCTTTCTTTTGTTGTCGTTATTATTGTTGTTACACTGCTTATACGATGCAAACAGTCCTCAAAGGGAAGTACTTGTTAAGGATATTCACTTCTGGGTAAATTGGCTGGTCAGATCACCTGACTACAGGTATGCATTCAACTGCTTGTTGAATAATCAATGAGTCACTTATTTCTCTGTCCAGATGAGTTTAGGCAGAATTAGAGCACCTGGCACAGAAAAGGAAGTTTACCCCTGAAATTTGGAAAGCAGGGTCTGCACAGGAAAAGTGATTGGCACATCACTAACCTACTCTATAATTTTGCCTTATTAGGGAATTAACTGACACAAAAAGGTTTACATGGAACCATTAGATATTTTGCAGATAAAATATGATTCTCTAAAATCAACAGAAATCAAGCATATTTTCCTTTTAGAAATCATTTAACATACTAGGAGCTGCTTTGTTACACATACATAGATATACTCATTTTGCAACTAATAAATGTGACATGCATTTCTCCTCTCAATAGGTACTAAGAAAGCCTTAGCAGCCTTCATATATTGCTTCTTCCTCTTTGGAAAAGAATTATGTGGCCACCACCACTGCACAGCAAGCATGGCAAAATGGAAGGCAGATGCGCAGTTTCTCACTTCTTTAAGAACCCTGCCCCAAAGTGTCCTTTTGTCCACTAGGACAAAAGAATTCTAAAAGCAATCTGCTTATTTTTATGAATGAATGGGAGAGGAGAGAAACAGGATTTTCTAAGCAATTGAGAAGTGGTAATTATAGTTAAGTATTATTTATTTCATTCCAAATTTTTACTTTGAGGCTTAAATGCATCTCTACTAAGAGAAGATCAGAAAAGAGGATAGAATAAGAAGATTCAATCACCTTTCCTGCTCTCTGCTTAAGTCTGGAGGGGCTTTGGAAATTTGGCAAGAGTAATGACCCAGGAAAAATTTCAGGGTAACAGATTGATAAAGAGAAAGAACAGTGTATGAGTGCAAAGTGGTGCAGAACTGAGAACGCAAAGAAAAGTTTATAAGGAATAGGACAGAGCCACACTTGCTTCTGAGGCCGACTAAACTAGGAAACCAGATTCCTGACCAACGTCCACCAGACCCAGCGAGCTAGCCTGGTTTCTGATCCGTATGTGTGCGTGTGCGCATGTGTGTGCAAGCGTGCGTACGCGTGCATGTATTCTGTCACATGGGAACTCCTGATGCATTCCCCTCCAAGACACCCGAGCATGAGGTTTGTCCCTACTTTCCACTAATTTATAGACATTCTACTCTATCGCTTTTTCCAGTATGGCTGGGTTTAAATTCTGTGGGATAGTTCGCCTATGCCGTTGTCATGGCAACCTTCATATTATAAACCTGGGGGCGTTCAGGGAAAGGGTTGGTTACAACTCCAAAGAGGAGCATATATAACTTCACAGGTCCAGCCTTGCAGACAGAACAGACTGTGCGGTGGGAAGGAGTGGGTAACAACGTGGGAGGGTGGGAACAAGCACTCTGAGCATCTTCCTCCAAGAGATGGACCTGTTCACATTTCCTCTCTGCAGAAAATCCATCTCCGGGTGCTGCCAAGCCTCTTCCCCAATTATCCCATGAAATCCAAGTGCCCCAGCACACCCTCCAATGCCTTCTACAAACACCCCTTCCCTCCTCACTACGGCCATTTCTAGTCTCTCCAAGGCCCTCTGCTTCAGTTTGTCTTCCAAACTTTTTGCCCGTTTTATTTTTTTTTTTTAAAGAGAGAGGGACAGTGAGAGACAGAGAGAAAGAGAGAAACAATTTTTATTTAGCTTTTCATGTGGCTTTCATTGCTCCAAGACTTTGTTGCGTACGTGGTGCTGGGGTTTGAACTCGCGTACTTGCACATGCTGGGCAAGCGCCGTAACCACCTAGCCACCGCTCCAGCCCCACTTTTTTGCCTTTTACCATAGATCTTCGTTGGACTCAAGCTACTTTCTCAGCTTCTCTCTGCCGGTCACTTTCTAAACACAGAGAGTAATTCAGGAAGTCTAACTCACCCACTGTCAGCACAATTCTCTACCCAGTGGCGACAACGGTTGCACCCTCTACACAACAGTTGGCACCCCCCTCACACCTCTTTTGCCTCCCCAGGAAGGATCCAGAGCTGTGGACCAAATCTGAGGGTGGCTGTGAGAGGAAATGCCCCTGCCTTGTGGATTGTATCTTTAGCAACATTGTCGAGGACAAACGTTAATCGCATTTGGATCAGGCAGCGCTTCACAATGCTCACTTCGTCTCTCTCCATCGGCACAGATCACCACCAGGCTTTTCCCCCATACTTTTCATGACTGGCTCCATATCACTCAGGATGAAATGCAAATGTCACCCCCCACAGAAAGCTTCCCCCACTTTCCAATCCAAAGCAGCCTCCTTCACACTGTTTTGTTTTCATCGAAACACCAGCGATCTCCTGGCTACTAGTTCATTATTTCTTTACTATTTCTGTTTCCTCACCAGACTGCATGTTAATAAGAGAAAGGAGTTGTCTGCTCACTTACAACTTGCCCCTGGAACAACGCCCGATTAATATTATATAATCAATAAGTGTTTGTTGGTAAATCAGTAAACTCACATTCTAAGAAAGCAGTCGTCATTTTCTTTAATAATTCTAACCCTTCATTTATAAGTAAAGGAACTAGCTATCATGGGGAGTTCTCTGAAGCTCTTTTGACACTGCTGTAATGATTCAGACCAAGGCAGCAGTATTCTCAGAGCTCTTGACCCAGGTTTCTTCCCTCCGCTTGTCTGAACCATCTCCTTGTACAGGAGTACTAAATTAATGAACTTGTCAGATGCAAAATGCAGCCAACTTCAAAAATTTTAATAGCCCTATGGCTTTTATTGATGGCTAGGGAAATATTTATGAGATGTCACTATGCATTTTTAAAAATTCAATTCCCCCAGCAATTTTATGAAATAGGAATCACAGGGCAGAAAATGAAACGGGGTTCAGAGGGCTTAAATGTTCAGGTTACGCAAGTAGTAAGTGATCAGATCCACACTCAAACCTGGTCTTTTTTATTTCACACCAACCAACTTATGTCCCCAGATCTTCTAATACCAGATTCTAAGAGCCAGTGTCACATTCTGAAAGCAACCCGAGTAGGCATCAGAAAATTTCTCCTCTTTCTAAACTTGCCTTCCCATTTGCTGGCCCTGCGATCTGCGGTAACTTCTCCATCTGTTAAGTAGGAAGGGCAAAACACACTCCCTCCCTGACAGTCTCCTACAGGGGCTGTGATGAGCGCATGAGGTATCATAGCAACACACAACACTCCGCAGAAAGAATGTCATTCCGGTAGGTTCATGCCTTGGCCACCTGCCACTGTCCCATCTTTGCTTCAGCTACTCAACTCTGCTGAAGCAAGGGAGGAGTTGCAGGTGAGGAATCCCATGAAGTCACAAGTTGGGAAGGCCAGCTAAGGGAGGTAGTGGCATGGAAAGGTAAATAACAATACATAACACATGTTATAGTTTGGATATGAAATGTCCCCCACATAGGTGTTAAAGTCTTGGTCCCCAGCCTATGGTGCTACTGGAGGTAGTAGAACCCTTAAAAGGTTGAGCCTAATGGAAGGAAGTTAATTAACTCACTGGGAGTGTGCTCTTAAAGGAGCTTTTAGGACCCTAGTCCTCCTTCTTCCCCTTTCTTTGCTTCCCTGCCTCCTCTGTCGCATACCCCCACCATGATATACTATGCCACCACAGGCCCAAAGCAATGAAGCCAAGTGACCATGGACTGATACCTCTGAGACCATAAACCTTTCCTCCTTTTAAGTTGATTAGCTCAGTTATTTTGTCACAGTGATGGAAAGCTGACTATGATACCAGGCAACATTGCCATTTTGAAGCAAATATCAGCTTTCGTTCCCTTGGCACTTCACAGTGAGAATAGCAGTTAAAGAGGGTGTGCTCCAGCCAGCACATTTCAGTAGGTTTAACACAACAAACCCAAAGGAAACAAACCAGCCCCACAGGGAACTGAGCTCATAGCCCTCCATCCCTGTGACTGACAGTTAATATGGCAAACTGCTGGAGGATATTCAGCAACTCCAGCCCGTCTCTAGCAGAGGATTCAGATCTGACAGGTCAAATAAAACAAAATCATCCTTTACACTTCCCTGATCAAGTTTTCCAGAGAAACTGGTGAGAGAACACAAACAAATCCCTAGAATAATCTTTCACAGAATCCTTCTCAAGACTGTAACTAAATTAAAAAAAAGCCAATTTTTAAAAAGCCAGAAGCTTGTCTCATTTTGTTTGAATCAGAAGATTCATGCTATGACCTAGATAAGAGACTCTTATATGTTTTTTTCTTTTGACTTAAGACACTATTAAAATAAGTTTTTAATAACCTATTGTGAAAATACTTGGACAAATATAAAATTTATGTTATGATTTTTGAGAGATTTCACCTGAAGGAAGTGAAGTCTTTCATAGCTGTGAAGCATCTCCAGAAAATGTTTTCCATTACTAATAGATAGACCTTTTTTTTCCTTATTATTTATAAAAGGGCTTCTTTGATTTTCTGCATGTGACACTTTGGAATGAAAAACTGGTGACTGCATTAATTAAAAACAAAGATGAGACATCTTATTTTTTTTATTTCTTCAGAAAACCCTACTCAAACTCCCTGCAGGCCAACCTCAGCATGAGCCTGCAGTCTGCCAAGCAGGGCCCCGTGTTCAGGTTTCTGTTACTTGATCTGACACAAGCTTAAGCCTGTGATTAGAGCCAGTATTAATTGGAGGGAAAGATGAAGCCAAGCAGTTGAGACAGGCAGAGTGGGCAGTCATGAAATCTGAAAAGATGCCCCCCGCCCACGATTCCTGTGCTCTTCTTCCCTCCCCCACCTCTAATCAGATTTTAGGATCAGCCTCCAGAAAGAAGGAGGAACAAAATGGGGCAGAGTCAGGGACTTCTGCCTCAAACAGTCCTGAGGAGCCTGAGCTCCACTGTTCATTTCATTACACGAAGGAGTCGGGCCCAGGTGCCTGAGAGATAGTATCATCTGTCTTTTAGTCAGTTTTTTCAGTGCTGTGAACAAAACACCTGACAAGAACAATTAGAAGAGGAAAAGTATATTTGGGGGTTCATAGTTTCAGAGGTCTCAGTCCATAGAAGGCCAACTCTATTGCTTTGGATCCGAGGTGAGGCAGAACATCACGGCAGAAGAGTGTGACAGAGGAACCCTCCGGGAGTCACACCAGCAAGCAAAGAGAGAAGGAGAGAGGGAGAGAGAGAGAGACTCTCCTTACCACAGACAAAATATAAACCCCAAGGCTACGCCACCATTGACCTACCTCCTCCAGCCACACCCTACCTGCCTACAGTTACCACCCAGTTATGGCTACCAAGGGATTAATCACGTGATTAGATTAAGGGTCCAATAACCCGATCATTTCACACATAAGCTTTCCTGAATTATCTCACACATGAGCAGAAGGGGAACACCTCATATCTAAACTGTAACAATTTGGATGCAAATCACAGGATCAAATTATTTTGTCTCCTCCTTCCTCAGAAAGCCACCTGTCATAAATGACAAAGCCTGTGTGCTGCCGATGTACATGTGCTTTCAGCCGTGTTATTCCATTTGAGCAACATAAATCTTTTTGTGATCAGTAAGGGACCTTTACAGCTTCAAGAAGAAAATGAAGACTTGCCCAAGATTGCCCTGTAGAACAAAGAGACGACACAATACCAGGATCTGGGTTTTCCATCTTTGAATCAGTGACTTTTTTACCTGTATTAAATGACTATCACAAACCAAAGTAAAATAAAGAAATACTAGATTCACTCTCTATTGTCCAGGAACTTCCTGTTCTATTTGGGAACACAGAATGTCATGCTACTGTGAATTATAAGGTGTAATGTCTTAGCATAAACACTCTGATGCCAGATAAGGGACAGTGAGTTCATGTGTTCATTCTGGGAATGGTCAGCCCCTGAAAGCTCTCAAGAATGCCCAGTCCAAAGAGGACTGGCAGTACTTTATCCTAAAGGGTCACATGCTGAAGTAGCAAATATAAGATCTTCTGTTAATATTATTGTCATTAAACACCAACTTTGCTAAAGAATATCATGGTTCCTCAAAACATTAAAAATACAATTGCCACATGATCCAGAAATATCACTTGTGGATATGAACCCCAAATAACTTAAAACTGGATCTTGAAGGGAGATTTGAACACCCATGTTTGTAGCAGTGCTATTCACAGTAGCCAAGGGGTATAAACTAAATATCCATCCAAGGATGAATGGATAAACAAAATGGGACATATAGACAAAGATATATTATTTAGCCTGAGCAAGGCAGAAAATGCTGACACATGCCACAATGCGAATGAACATTGAGGACCTGGCACTATGTGAAATAGGTCACAAAATAACAAGTACTGTATGAGTATAACAAGTACTCCTTTTAATGAGGTATTTAAAATAGTCATAAAGACAAGAAGTAGAAGAATGGTTTCAGGGATTCAGAGGAGGAAATATTGGGGAGTAAGTGTTGATTAAGTACAGAGGTTACATTTTGCAAGATGAGAGGAGTTCTGGACATGGATGGTGGTGACAGTGAATGTATTTGATGCTATTGAACCATACACCAAAACAGTTAAAATGTTAAGATTTGTGTCATGTGTATTTTACCACAATTTTCAAAAACAATAGAAGAGTTAACATTTTGCAAAGGAGTATACTGAGTGTTAAAAATGGATTTTCATTGCTGAAACTAGTGAATTTATATTAATTGTCTTTCGTGGTTGAAATTAAAAGCATTCATAGCACAAGGATTCACTAAAATAGTTTAAAAACATTCCCCAGCCTTGCCTGAACTGGGCATAAGATAGCTTTTGGCCCGGACTGGGTACCCAAAGGACAATACTTGAAGTCTGTTTCATGGTCAAGAAAGGACATAGCCAGGCTGGCTGATGCTGATAAAGCCCAGAAACTCCTGCAAGATGCTACTGGGCTCATCCTTAAGACCCTCCACGGTGGGAACACTGAAAAGACCTAGACTGGGAATTTCCTGAGTTGCAGAACAGGTTGTGTAGCTATTTTGTACCTGCTTGTGATCAATATTTGGCTAATCAGTGCCTGGGTTAAAATATCTGTTTACTGTAACAATATAACAGGGTATAAGGGGTGGGCCAGCCCCCACCACCACAAACATCTTTGGTGGCTACTTTCCAAAATTCAGCTAAAACTTGTGCAGTGAGTCTGGTGATGTTTCTGCTGCAAAGCCCCTCACTTGTGGGCACCTCTTCTCAGTCTTTGTATCTAATTTTCTAGACAGTTTTGTAGTGTTTTTTTCCTCAAGAGTCCCAAATTAAATACATTTTCAGGTCCAACAATCCATGGCTAGACCCTGGACTTGGGAATGACTAAGTTAGCTTAGGTCAGTTCTCATACCTATTATCTAGAAATAATGATCTGGTTGTTCTCTGGGTCCCCCCTAATCCCAGCCTCCCTTTTTTGGACCACAAGGAACATGTTTCCTTCCCTGACCCAGAAGAGGATTAGGGAAAAATGCAGGGTAAGTTCCAGGCAAGAGTCTCTGCATGGTGTTGGCTGGACTCAATGTCCCCTCCAGGACTGGAAATGATGTAGGTGGGAAAGGGAAGAGGAGGGAGACGGCCACACAGGAGGGGAACCTTGGAGTCCCCATGGGAGAGAAGACAAAAGCCTTCTGG
The DNA here is from genome assembly GCA_004027875.1 of Aplodontia rufa. Taxonomy (NCBI): domain Eukaryota; kingdom Metazoa; phylum Chordata; class Mammalia; order Rodentia; family Aplodontiidae; genus Aplodontia; species Aplodontia rufa. The sequence goes on from PVKS010004049.1 coordinate 70,673, forward strand.
TACAAAGATAGGGAGCATGTTGGAGGGACCCAAAGGAAAAGGATGTCTTGAGGTATGGAAGCACCATCATCTGTGATGACTAACATATGCCAGTGTCCCAAACAGGGCCGGAAACTGGGATGTCGTGTGAGGCAACGGGGAATATAGGAAGAATCGCAGACTTAGTGACAGGAATCTCACCGTGGAGAGCTGGACACAATGGTGCTACCTTTATACCTAGGTTGAAATGATAAAGAATTCTCTAAAGCAGCATCCCTGGGCATAGTAAAGAAATCAGAGAATAGCAGAAATGAAGGCTCTAGGGTCAGACATGAGTTCAAGTCCCTGTCCTGTTGCTTAGGAGCTACCTTGTTTATAGCAAGTTGATAATCATTTTAGAACTTCAGTTCCCTCTTCCATAAGCAAGAAAAATGGTTTCTCTATAGGATTGCTTTATGTGAAGAGGCTGCACTTAGTAGCCACTTCGTAAGTACCAGGAACTATCATTCAGATGGCCTCACACACTCTGCTCCAGAAAGCTGCACTGGCAGAGACTGGTTAGGACAGGGTCATGATGACAGAAAAGACGGTTTGATCTCCACAGTTGTTACTCAAATCCCCACCACCACCACCACTAGTCATGATGTCATTGTATCACAAACCCAGACATTTTTATGAGGTCAGAGAAACTATATTAAGTATTTTTAGGTGAAAACTAAACCTCTGTGCTTCTATTATTCAATTGCCAGATTTGGATTTTAGAACAAAATGTGTGCTTTTTCTCCACCAGGGAGTATCTCCATTCCAACTTTTGCAGGCCTAAGTGTTCTGGCCATCTCCACTTGCAACTGTTTCTGGGTGGGTGTAGATTTATTGCAGAAATTCCTCATTCACTACCCTTTTCCTGTCCCTTATGTGTGTTTGGCTAGCTGAGATTCCACAAATAGCTGCCAGAGACTAGGTTATGACCACCCAAAACCAAGAAGCAACAGGCCAAAGGCAGAAGACAAAAGGCTTCTTCCAACCTCCCCTGCAGCCCTAGGAAAGTGGAAAGAAGTACCAGCAAGACACTCACTCTTTAACCCTAAGGCTAGATTACCTCTTTCTACCTCCATGGTTTCCCAGAGGAGAAAAAGCAGAGCATGCAATGTGCAGTTATTGGTCCGGTTTCAAGCCCCAGCTGTTTCTTTTCAAGCTGTGTGATCTTGATCAAACTACTTACCCTCTCTGAACTTCATTTATTTTGTTTGTAAACTGCAGAAAATTATAATACAAATTGGGTTCCAGTGAGAACTAACTACTCTGTAGCCTGATAGATATCAGATACCTGCAGAGCACAATATCTGGTCATTTTTATTATCAAGAATGTTCCATGGTCTTCCACAAGAGGTGCCTGACATCTTAGTTCTCACAGCATGTAAACCATCAGAACCCAGAGTGAGGCATTGCCCTGACAACCAGGGACCCCTCCACCACAAGCACGGCACGGGTCAAAACAACTGGCCTAAAGACAGAAACACAGGCAGGATGACCAGAGCAAGGAATGGTGCCTTTTGTCTGGGAACAGCATGAAGAAAAATAATATTTCTCTTTTAGCCTGACAGACTGACTTCAGAACATGAATCACAGGGAAAAACTATTCTCTACTTTTCTCCTTTGTAAAAATCTGTTGTGCGCTAATTTCCAACTCCAGACAGTGCTGCCAACGTCGCTGATCTCTAACAGACCCTTCTTTGGTGCCCCACACTCCATTCCAAACTCAAGGCAAAAATCCCAAAAAGCTATATTCGACCAGAGGCAGCAGCTAGAATGGGAATCTACCTTGCTCACCTCTCACAGCCTCCCAATTTCAAGACCATCTTTTCTCGCCGGCTACTCTTCTGAAATGATTTGAAAACTGATTCCCTTTCCTTTTGCTGTTCCCAGAGTCAGACCTTTCCCAGCAGCTGTGCAGAGCATTCCCACTGAGGAGGAAGGGGACGGATCTGGCTTTTCCTCTCCTGCTTGGGCCACCAAGGGCTTAGCAGGAGAGGTGAGACGGAATCATGTTCTTTTTTAACTTCGCCTGCTGAATATTCATCAGGTGATGGATTCCACCACAACAGTCAGCCAAGGGAATTAAAAATAGTTTGCAGCCAGCTCTCTGCCACAGACAGAGCTCCAAACCACTGTAAGGTAGACTTTTTCCTACCGGGTGAGGTTAAGACAAGCAGCTGTGATTTCCCCAGACAGAGTCCTGTGTTCAGAGCAGATGCCTGTCACACCAGCCCCCAGTAAGTGGCAAGAGTGATCTCACTTCCTTTCCCTAAAGGTAACCATCCTCATTACTCTCATTACTGAGCTGAATGAACCTTGGGTGCATAATAGAATTTTCTTTAAAATATTCATCATCTGACAGCTGATATTTCAGCCATATTTCACTCGAAGACCACATTGGGAGGAAGAGGCTGAGCAGCAGCACTCAATTAACTTCAGATTCTGCTCACCTCCTGAAACGACTTTTCAAGTCCATGTCATTAAAAATTCATGGTACTGTGTAACATGTTACTCTCCGGCTAGCTTGCTATGCAGGACCGGAGTGGCCACTGATGCACAAACTCGCCTGCTGACACACACCAGCAGCTTGAGAAAGCAAGCTTTCTTCGCCACCTCTCTCTTCCCTCCTACTGTCCCCAGTTACGTGTCATTTTGTACAAAAAGAGTCAACACTTCTTTCTAAGACCGTGTGGGTCTTTACTTTTTTTGTGGTTCCAGATTAAAAGGAAGGCTTGGGTTCACAGGCACACACTGGAAATTGGGCAAGCAGGGAAAGCTGTAGACAGACACTTGAATTCACATCCAGTTTTGTCACTGACGTCTCCGAGCCTCGGTTTCTACATCTGTAAATGCACACAAAGTAATAGTGCAAGCATCGGGAGTGGCAGAGAAGATGCATTGGACATCACCTGCCACATTACTGATGCTAAACAGTGTGGGGGGAGTGCTCCGTCACATCTGAGGCCACACGCAATATGGCACCACAGACTGCCAGTCTGTCTCCTGTCCTGCAAGGTAAGCTCCCTGAGGCCCTGGACCACGTCCTCAGTGCTCAACAGGAGTCTGGTCCATGAAAGATATTCTATCAAACTATTATGAGGTAATTATAATTATAGGTGATTTTAATTATTCTAATTACTCATTAACTCAGATAATGATTGTTTTGATTATAATTATTCCTTATTAACCTCTTCATCATTATGAATTTTGAAGATATAAAAATTGTGAAGAGAACACAAGTTAGTGCCAATATAATCATTTTGAAGCAAAATTTTAACAGGAAACTGGCAAAAATAAGTTGTTTTCTAATTACTATTGCTGCCAGGTCCTAGGCAAGCAGGAATTGCTCTTCAGAGGAAAGCAACTGAAAACAAAAACTGACCCCTTGGACCTAGGCTAAAAACAAGCTTGATAATTGCATCCTCGTTGCTAATGGACATTTGCCCATAGCCCCTAAACCATCCCATAATTTGAAAATCTTTGGTTTGTTTGTCATTTCTCAGTTTGCTGAGGTTCAGTTTTGTCTCCACATCCAAATGTTCAGAATCCTCTTCAACCTGATCCAAACCACTCTGGTCTAGAAATAAGCCTTGAAATCTAGCCAGCCTGGGGTTTTATGCAATATTTCCAGTACTTCTGCTTTCAAAACAAGGTGGTGGAAAGAAAACACTAGACAAGCCCTACTGTGGTATTCCAGAACTTTCTCAGTTCAGCCTGGACATTTTGGTCTTCTCTAGATAATTTTTGTGAGATACAACAACAAAAAGAAACAAAACTACTACTGCTTTACCTTTGTTGAACATTTCATAGTGAATACTTGCATCTAATGTGACAAACTATTATTTGGCAGGTGGTATTGCACAGCAGCTAGGCACAGCCTCTGGAGTCAGCCTGTCTGGGTTTGATCCTTTCATCTGCTTAACTGGTTAGTGATGTTGGGCCATTACTTAAACTCTCCATGTCTCTGGTACCTCATCTGCAAAATAGTAATACTACTCTTAACTATCTCATATAGATGTTGTTTCTGTTTCTGTTTGTTTGTTTATTTTTTTAGGGTGGGTGACCACCCTAAAAAGTTTGGTTTGGTTTGGTTTGGTACGAGCGACTGAACTCAGGGGCGCTTATCCACTGAGCCACATCCCCACCGAGTTTATTTTTTATTTTGAGACAGGATCTTGCTAAGTGGCTTAGGACCTCACTAAGTTGCTGAGACTGGCTTTGAACCTGTGATCCTCCCTCCTACCTCAGCCTCCCAAGCTGCTAGGATCATGGGCATGCATCACCACACCCGGCTAGATGCTGTTATTAATAGAATTAATATATGTATAGTCTTAGACTAGTACTTGGCTCATGGTAAGTACAAGGTACGCTTTTGCTGTTATTATTGACTACTTCCATCTTCCAAATGATTAACTGCTGCTTTCTACTCCATGCCAGGTAGATGTACTGACCTCTGTTGTCCTGGGTGCATATTGTGTAGTCTAGTGAGATTATGTCCCCCAGGGTAGGGATAGTTTGTTATTGATTTGGTCCCCACAATACCTCAAAGAGAGGCGCAAGAAAGATAGAAACCAATTTTAAATTCTTATGCTGCCCCATACCAATTCAAAAATCCCTTACAGATCACATCTGACCTTAGCCAGGAAGCTGAGTGTCTCTTAGAAGACCCAAGACTTCTCCTAACCTTGGCCTGGCTGAGCCACTCACCACACACCAACCAGGGATGGCAATTCCCACCTCACTGACATTCCTTGTTTTTCTTCCTCTACCTGGGGTGCTTTTCCCTGTTCTTTGCCTATCTGAATCACACACCCCATTCAAAGTTCACCCCATCCCACCCACCTGCCAGGAGTTGTTCTCCAACTTCTCATGCCAAATAGTATCTTCATTTTCTCTTGACTCATAGAACTGACAGCCACAGTTCACTTGAAAGTTCTTACAGTCAGTCTCAATCATTGGTCAAGTTATGACACATAGTCCTGTCATATTTATTCTTAAACTGATTATCTCTAATAGATAATAAACTCTGGAAGGTTGCAGACATGGCCAATCTTACTCATCATTCTGACCCCCAAAATAGCACCTGGCATATGCCACATGCTCCATGTATTAGTTGTCCATTGTTGCATAACAAATTGCCCCCAAACTTGGCTACTAAAAACAAAAATAATCACTAATTGCCACTTACAGTTTCTGTGGATCAGGGATCAGGAGCAGCTCGTCTGGTGGTTCTGGCTCTGGGTCTGCCTTGAGGTTGCCACAGATGTGAGCTGGGGCCACAGGGATCTGAAGACGCCACTAGGGCTGGAGGATCTGCTTCCAAGGTAGCTCACATACCATGCTGGCAAGTTAGTACGGGCTGTTGGCAAGGGTCTCAGTGCTTCCCACATGGGCCTCCCCAGAGGGCTGCTAGAAAGTTCTCTTCGCAGAAGGTTGGCTTTCCCCTGTCCAAAAGAAGAATATAGAAAAATTCTTACAGAAGCTGCAGTGCCTTTTATGACCCAGCTTTGGGAATCAAACAGTGTCTAGGAATCTGCCTTTTACAGTCAATAGATAATTGCTTTTGGTTAGGATTCTTCTTCACTATTTTTTGAGTTGTTTGAAAGAAGAAGCCCTCTCACCCTCCTTTCAATATTTAGCATGGTGCTTTGTGTCTAATAAGCACTCCAATCTTTACTATATTTGCAATTAATAAAATTAATTCCTGATACATATTGCCAATATTTTCACAATCAGTCAAGACTTAATTTTTTAGGTTTCCATCAAAGAATTATTATATTCGCATGAATAATGTTTGAGGAAATACAATTCCTATCTTCAAAATTCTTTAAACAAGCTGGGAATTTTGATGGACACCATCAGGAGCAAGTTGAAGATAATCTCCTTTAGCTACTGAGCAGAATGCTTTGTAATTTTCTTATTTAAGTATTATGTCTACATGTTTGAGGTTTTCGTTTGCTTTTGTTGGCATAAACTCACTGCTTCTAGACCACCAGTACTCCTAAAGACCAAAATTAATTGCTAGTTTTATAGTTTTATATGTCTAAATGATAGGGATGCCAGATTGTTTCAAAATGAAAACGCATCCAAATTTAATGAAGTTCAAAGGAAGAAATGTTTATTTATGGATTAAAGTATGAAACGATCTGTTGCTTGTAGTTCCTGAAATTGTGACAGCTCGTCTTAGCAGGGGGAGGGGGGGCAAGCAGAGAAGAGCAAGGCAGAAAGTCCTGTGATGCTGAGAGCGAATCAACAATCCAGACAGACAAATAAAAGGCTCCTGGGTCTTTTGACACCGGTTGAGAACACAGATGATACACAGAGTCTGAAGCAGGGAGGGGGGCTCTGGTAAGAGGGCGGAGGTTTTGTTCTGTCAGCTCATCACACATCTGCACAGGCATGTGCCGACATGTCTTCAGGAACAGAGCACACTTTGTCCCTTTGGGGTACAGCTTTGCTGGTTGTTGAACTTCAATGCTATCATTAAACATTCCCAGAGTTGTTGGAATGGAGGGCAAAGAGAATCTAAACTAGAAAGGCCACCAAAGAGACTTATTTCCATTTCTTTTATGACTACCAAGTCTCTGTGCAGACATTGAGAGTAAACCATTGGGTACCACCTATGCTGGAGCAGAAAGGACCGATCAGGATGTGTAACTGAGCAGAAGTCTTGAACTAGTCTTTAAAGCTCTTCTATCTCCAAGCATTTAAGCAAACCACTTTTTAAACCTCAAATGTAGAAATCTGATTTTTATTAATGTACTTTAACTGACATATGACATTGGAACACAGTCATAGGTTACAGTGTGACCGACCAATCAATACATGTTTGCAACATGTCATGATCACTAATAGGCATATCTGTCACCTCAGACAGTTATGATCTCTTTGTGTTGAGAACATTCAAAACTCCTTCAGAGCATCTTAATGAATACTTTTCCCATCACAAGAGAGACCAATATCTAATTACATTTATTTTACTCAGTAAGACACTTTAACTATTAAATTCCTCATTTTTGTTCCACGAACTTTGGGCTCATTCTAGAATCTGTGAATACTGCACAATGAATCACAATTTAACATTTGGTAAGTATATTTTGCTAATTTACTTTTAAATCCATCCAAAGTCTACATCAGCTTTCTTTGAAATGAGTTGCACTTTGGATGTGGTAGAAGAACATTAGACTTGGAGTCAGAAAATGCAAGTCCGAATCTCAAGTTTCCTGCTTTTTTCCATGTGATCGTGAATAAATCACTTAAGCGTTCAAGTTTCGACTCAGTTTCATCAATGTAAAGGAAGGATAATCCTATTGCCCTCTGTACGTCACAGGTACTGTGAAAAACTAAGTCGTTGATGTATGTAAGTGAAAGTCTCTGGTAAACAGAAGACTTTCACATGAATGAAATCTGTAAGTGCTTTTATCTCGCACATGACTATCTAAGAACAATGCTTCCACTAACGGTCAACATGTGCCACAGCACAGAAAAGCGAAGTGGTCATGTTAACTGATCTCTCATAAGCTTCTGATTTCATAGATAGGAACTGTCCACGGGTCCATTTGTGGGGCCCAGTGTGGATTGTCGGCTATTGATGCCCCTTCAAAGCCTGGTCATAATACATTACTAGCAACTTGAGTGGGTGGCAATGATTTTCTCACAGATCCAAATTTCGTCCCCAATGGTATGAGTTGAGGCTATTTTCTAGCTCCCTTCTTCCTCCATGTCTAAATAATTAGTCATCTTTTCATTGAACTAGAGATATAATTTTACTATGGTGAACATAAAAAAGGTTTCAAGAAAAAAAATAAAACTGAGCCTGACATTTAATTACCATGAAAAAGAACAACTCAACAAAAGCAATCATCATGTTGGGCATGCCATCTTGGCAGCTCTGCCCTTGAGGCAGGTTTGGTTATGTGGTGGCACATTGTGCAGCTATTCCCAGTGTAAGAAGACAGGCACTTGAGACCAAGCATTCCACAGGAACCGTGGCAAGCTTCTCTTATGGTCAAGTTGGCCAACTGGCAATACCTGGCCTCAATATTTTCCAGGCAAGTCATTATCCCCTGATCTATGGCATGGAACAGTAAGTTTCAGCTACAGAGGCAAATCCAAAGACAACATCCCCAGCTCAGGTCCTCATCGAGATGAGTAGGGCTTTCATGGCAAGAAAGCATTCAGCAAGGGCTCCTTGACCTTCACAAAGAGGTGTCAGTTTTGCTACCTGTGTGTCCAGTGTCTGATGAATTACGGAGTCCCTTCCATCAGCGCCAGAGGCTCTGCCCTTTAGGCACTCGCCAAAGAAATCTAGCCAGGATTGAAATTTCAGCTCTTGGTATTGCTAAAAGTCCATGGAAACAACCATAATTCAGAAAGAAATTGATCCAAGTCCCTTAAATAATGATCCACATGATGCATTCCTTTTAGAATTTAGTACCAAGAAAAAGTCTGTTTCTCCTGATGAATTTCCTTGTTTTATTTTATCAGGAAAATGAAAGTATAAAACATGCCTCTGCACTGGCTATTTAGAGGTAAATTTAGTATTGATGTACAAAAACTCAGTTAATTTGCAATTTTAATTCTATTCTTTCTTACTCTATGGCGATTAGACTTCATTTCCGTTTTTCCAGTGGATATAAACGTACACACAATGTATACCCACATTTTTGTCATCCTCATCCAAGTCAGGTAACTTTGTGAAATAGGTAAAATGCAAATTAAAAATAAACATGTTTCACCAATTCCAAACATGAGATAGCAAAGTCTGAAAACACAAAACAATGAATACATTATTGGATTTAAAATATCATAAAAGCAAACTCCTAACCCTACACTTATTACTCAAAAATCATGTCAGGACTTATCATCTCCAAGAAGCTTTTCAACTGCCCAGAACTCCAGCCTGTTTGGTCCCCCTGCCTTATGCTCCACAGAGCCTATCATAACCCTGAGAACTCTCTGCTATGACTTGTGGGGCTTCTGAGATCAGGAACCACTTCTTTTATCTAGGAACTCAGCATCCAGTCCAAGTTCTTGCATAGAATAAACACATAAAAAGGTATATGGAATAAATATAAAATCTATGTACTACTTCTCTTAATAAGAAGCAGCTACTTTGCAAAAAATAGATCAAACACTAACAAATCGGTTTTAAAACTTGAGTCATTAAGTTACCATACACTGAAATAAGCAAGCCCTTTATTGGCTGTTCCAACATCAATTTTGTTCTTTTGGCAAAGGAGAATTGGCTTGACTTACAATATCATGAAACTGATGAGTATCAATGTAGCCATCTGCATTAGTAAACGATATAAGGCAAGAGGTCTCTAAGTAGATAAAACGCAATTTTAAGCAAAAAGTTCTTTTAATTTAGAAGAAGTAACAAAAATTAAACCTTCTGTGGGAAGCAAGTGAAAATATTAATGATGGATTCTTCAAGACAGACTAGACCTCAGTGAGAATTTTAGAATATTAAATGTTGTCCAAACATAGTATAAATTGGTCCAAGTGATCTTCATATCAACCAGAAAAATCAGAATTTTCAACCATTAAGAGACCACACTCATTATTGTTACTGTACTCTATGGATTCTAAATTTTACTTTGAAAGTTAAACTTAGTTAATAGGACATCTGTGTAGCTGTGACACTAACCATTACTGGCTTCTTTGTATATTAAATATATTCACGTCCTTCAAGTAAACAAACCTTTTAAAATGAAACTTAGGAGAGCACTTTGCCAAGTTGTGTTCTCCAAATGAAAATTGTCTTTAACAAAAAAGAAAAGAAAGAAAGAAAAGTGGAATATAGGTGGAACTACAGTTTCAATGTGTTCCCACCAAACACATGTTGAAATTTGGCTGTCACAGTGGTAACATTGGCAGGTAGGACCGGTAGGAGTGTTAGGGCCAGGAAAGCTCCTGCCTCGTGGGTAGGATTAATTACTTTATAAGAAGGAAAGATTGGCCCCTTTCTATTTTGGCCCGTCTGCCTGCTGCCATGAGAGGATCCAACCTTTCTTCCCTCTAAAGGATAAAGACACAGCACACGAGGTGCCATCTTGGAAGAACAGATTGGCCTCCCCAGATGCCAAACCTTCCGGAACATTGACCTTAACTTCTCAGACCCCAGAACTGTGAGCTAAATAAATTTCTGTTCTTTATAAATTACTCAGTCTCATGTGTGCTGTTATAGTAAAAAAGAAAACAGAATAAGATTGATGGTTAATAAAAGGATAAATTGAAAAGCTGTTTACATTTATTTTCTCAAGCTTTTGATATTAGATATTAAGAATTTCAACAGATGCATAACAAACACATAAATATACTTACAAAAAAGCATGCTGCCTTTCTTGTTTCCTTGCTCACAGACCTCATTTAGGAAAGCTCTCCTGTTGTCCTTTTTTAAGATCTCACAACTACTTTTGTTCCTGAAGAAGTTCAAGTCCACGTGATAAGAGAAAGAGAAGAGCTGATTTTTCTGTCATCTTAGTCCTACGTTATTATCAGTGAGTCCATCAGATGTGGTCACCTCAGTGAGAGATTAGATGGAACGGAATCGGGCTGGTCTGAAACTTGTTGGGTGTGTGGAGTCAGAAGGGCTTAGAAGTCAATTGTCACTGATCAAGAAAAAGAGGAGGTGGTAACAACAAGCAGGTGAGCACAGAGCCCATAGATGGCATTTGAAAAGTCCCAGACCAGCTCTCTGCAGACAGCTGAGATACAAATTATGTCTGTTTATATGTTTTTGTGTAAATGTGCCCAGACTTTCATTCATGTAGACACATCTTTGTGGATGTGGGAAGAGAGAGAACTTTTATCATGACAGATTTCTTTAACTGAACTGAGTTCATATAAATGACCTAGAAGCATAAGAGAAGACAAGGTGGGACAATTTGGCACTATTCATGACACAGGAATTTCTCCTTTGGAATTTGAACACTTATTCTGAAATAAAATAAGGGAAACACCATACCCCTTAACACATTCTGGCTCTGAAAGTGTGGCCTTTTCCCTTTTTCTGTCTTGCTTTATCTATTTCTCTTCCTTTCTGCCCTCCTTACACACTACCACCACCAACACACCACACACACACACACACACACACACACACACACACACACTTACACATTGATCAAGAACTAAGTTAGTACATTAAGTATCCTATAAACAGTATGCAGCTGCATGAGAACATCCATGCAGCTTTCAAAAATTAAAACAGAAGAAATGGATTGCAGCATGTGTGTGTGTGCATGTGCACGCTCATGCACACGTGTGCCTGTGTATGCGTGTGCACCTGTTCATGCACATGCTGGGTGTGCATGTGTGCTATATATGTAGGTATGCACACATACTTTTGTGTGCAGTGTGTGTTTGCATGTGTGTGCCTGAGTGTACACATGTGCATGGAGGGACCATAACTAGAAGTGAGAGTGTAAAAGAGGGACTAAGAGAAAGAGACTGCTTATATACCTAGGGAATTATTTACTGACTAACTCATCCACCCACTGTCCACAACAAAAACAAAGTCAAATAAATCAGATGGAGGAATGCCTTTTTATCTAAGGAGGAAGGGACGCATAAAACAAAGTAAGCAAGCTAAGAAAACTAGATCTCTCCCTCAATTTTTTTTTTTTTTTTTTTTTTTTTTTTGCCAAATCCAAAATGTGCTGCCTATAACATTGGCAGTTTACAATGGCAATTAACATCAATCCTAGGGTCTAATTAACCTCAATCAACAAGTCTAAATAGGTTAATTAAATAGGATTTGGCTAAGCATAAAGCACAAAAATACAGCTGTCTCATTTAAATATGATTTACTAAAGAAAGTCACTGCACACCAAAGTTTTTCAATTTCTTTTCTGGCAGCAGAGAATATTGTTGGGGGATAACAACTGGGGAGGGGTGAGGATGTCATTAAGGGTCTGCCTCTTTGGGGGTTTCTTTGGTAATAGCCAGTCGCAGGTAGCCCAGCTCTTACCTCCTGGTTATCTGCATTCATCTCAATCTGGTTTTTTCCAAGCTTCCGCTTATCCCTTTATTGTTTACTTTGTGCCTATCCCACCCACTCCCCCACCCACCCTTACATTACGAATTTCTTCAGGGTACAGAGCCTATTTGATTCATCTTTGTCTCCTTAACATCATCAAGCAGAGTGCTTTGTGAGTAGTAAGTGCCCAATTAATTGTTCCTTTAATTGGATTTTCATCTAAATGCACTTTTTTTCTCATCAGATCCCAAATCATAATTTGGATTTCTGGGTTTCAGGATAAAATCACCCAGACCCTCAGCTCAGTGGGAGATGGCATCCCAAGCTCCCTTGCCTTTCTGGCCTTTTAGGAGTGCCTACTCCACTCCCCCATCATTCCCTACTTGTCACTATGATGTCAAGCAGGCCAATTAAGTCAATGGTTGCATCAAAGGCCCTGACTTACTATTTTCAAAAGAATTCACCAGAATCCAAATTAAGAATCCCATGAACAGAGGCCTCTGTCACTATTCTACAAGGCCAAACTAGCCAATTCTAACTCAGCATCGATTCTGCCACTGTTCAGCGTCTACTGGATCCTGGGCCTGCATGAATACGTGATGTTTAAACACGTATTAAACACATTCGGAGTTGCGTAAGCAGAGCTGCTTTCTCTATCTCAGAAGCAACTCTGATAGGTAGCTATCTCATCGCTGATCATCTGAAAATAAACATGAGAGCTTTCCGGGACCTGAGCTCTGAGATCACAGAATCTCAATTGAAAGGGACCTAAGAAATAGCTAGTTCAGCTTTCCCAGTCTGCAGATGTGGAATAAGCAAGTGGGCCAGGCCACACCACAAGGGACACAGAAGCCAGGGCACTGACCCCAGCAGTCCAGAGCTGGTTCTCTGCCTCTGTTGCTCCTCCAGTTGTCAGGGAGCTGCTGTCAATCACTCGATCAGGAATGAACAGTGTCATGCAGCTTGCGACAGCTACACCAGGTACACAGAACTATAGAATCCTCAGGGATTTGGTTTTATCTGCACTTGCTCTAAAGAAGAGCACTACCCACCAGGGGCAGGGGACAGCACTGGGAATTATTGCCATATTTATTTTTCATAAGAACTCAAAAAATTGCACTTTAACTCTCATTATTAGTTTTGAACACTAAGACACAAATTTTTCTTTCCCAAACCCAGACTGAATCCTACATTTTTAACAATTGAGCTAGAAAATCAGGCAAGGTAGATTTAAGATAATATGGGCAATCTTAACACTTTGACTAACTCACATAAGGAGCCAATTATCCCAGACAAAATAGTTTAATAGCCTCTCTCTCTCTCTCTCTCATTCTCTCACTCCCTGCCTCCCATCTCTCCTTACTATCTTGTCTTCTACTGTCTGCTACACATTAATGCTTATATTTCCCTTTGTTTTTAAACAGAGCCATATCTTAAACTGTTCTTATCATTTGACTTCTAAAATTACTCTTCTTGTTAACCCCAGTGCCTGTTTAAGGTGATTCTATGGTTTGGATGTGAGGTGTTCTCCTGAAGTTCCTGTGTTAGCACAGGAATACTCAGAGGTGAGATGCTTGGATTCTGAGAGCCATAACGTCATCAGTCTATCCTAGTTTGAATGGACTAACTGGGTACTGAACTGTAGGCAGGTGGGAGTGGCTGGAGGAGGTGGGTATGGCTGGAGGAGGTGGGTTTCTGGGAGCATGCCCTGAAGGGGTTGATCTTCCCCTGCAAAGCGAATTTCCTCCACTATGCCCTTCTCCCATGATGTTTTGCCTCACTTGGGTCCAGAGCAATGGAGTCAGTCAACCATGGACTGAAACTCTGAAACCATGAGTCAAAAGAAACTTTCCTCTTCTAAGTTGTTCTTGTCAGGTATTTGGTCACAGTGATGACTAACACAGGTGACTTCACCCTCTAATCCCTCTGAATAGAGCCCAGAGTTACCACTGACTGTTGTTCTCACACGTGATTCTGTCCATCCTGGCTACAGTAAGATCCATCTTCATTCCCACAGCCTCTACTATGACCACTCCCCAAGCAAAATATCTCTTCCCCCAAATGCTGATACCAGGTTGCTCATCTTAAAGACAGCTTTCAATTTACATAGTGCAATCCTGCCCAGCACTGTAAAAGAAAGACTTTTCTTTCTTTTACATACAAATATATAAAAATATATACCGCATATCAATATACAGATATCTAATTTAAAAATATACTAAATATAAATTAGTTATGTGCTTTTCTAAGTGAAATATAAAAATTTTTTTAAACAGTGAAAGATAGAGAGAATCAACTTTTATTGAGTTTTTCACTTGGCTTTTGTTGCTCTGACAGTTGTGTACGTTGATGCTGGGCTTTGAACCCATGTACTTGTGCATGCCAGGCAAGCGCCGTAACTGCCAAACCACCACTCCAGCCTGAAATATAAAATTTTTATTGGTGCATTATAATTATATATAATAGTGTTATTCATGGTGACATTTTCATAAATATGCATACTTTTTAAATTCATTCAACGTAGTATTACATATTGGAGGGACTCGTTACCCATTCATGAATATATGGATATTGACAAAATAAGTTTAGGCTGATCCTCGTCCATAGTCTTCCCCCTTTGACCACTCCCTGTTCCCATGTTTCCCCTGCTTTACTTCCATGGTAGTTGGGCTTTTCATGGAAGTTAAGGGTTCCCAACTGCATTGATAACACCCCTACTACCTCCCTCCAGCTGCATTGATAACCTCCCCAATCCCTCCCTCCTCTCTCTGGCTCCCTCCCTTCTGCCCCAGGTTCATAGTTATGGTTCCCCCTGCTTATGTAAAAATTCACCTATGTTGAGGTTATTATTGAGCTTAGCTAACTTTCAATCTGTCTTAAATTTTACTCTAGCTTCCACATATGAGAGAAAACATTTAGTTCTTAAGTCTCTGAGTTTGGGATACTTCACTCAGCATAATTTTTTCCATTTCTATCCATTTGGCTACAAATGCCAAGATATCATTCTCTCTAATAGCAGAGTACAAATTCATTGTATATATATTCCACAGTTTTTGAAACCACTCATTCAGTGAGGGGCATCTGGGTTGGTTCCATAGTTTAGCTATAGTAAATTGAGCTACTATAAACATTGATGTAGCTGTGTCTTTGTAGTATGTCTATTCGAGATCTTTTGGGAAAATACCCTGGAGTGGGAGAGCTGGATCATAAGGTGGTTCCAATCCTAGTTTTTTGAGGAGTCTCCACACTGCTTTCCAGAGTGGCTGAACAAGCTTTCAGCTCTAGCAACAGTGTGATAGTGTTCCTTTCTGCCCACAACCCCTCCAGCCTCTGATATTGTTTATATTCTTCATTTTTGCCACTCTGACAGGAGTGAAGTAGAATCTCAGTGAAGTTTTGATTTGCATTTCTCTGATTGCCAGTGATGTAGAACATTTCCTCATATATTTGTGGGCTTTTTGGACTTCCTCTATTGAGAAGTTTCTATTTAGTTCCCTAGACCATTTATTGATTGGATTATTTGTAGTTTTGGTGTTCAGTTTTTGGAGTTCTTTGTATATTCTGGATATTAGCCCTCTGTCAGAGGTGTAGCAGGCAAAGATTTTCTTCCTTCTGTAGGTTCTCTCTTGATACTCTTGACTAATTCTTTAGCTGTGCAGAAGCTTTTCAGTTTAATGGCATCCCATTCATTTATTCTTGGCTTTAATTCTTGCGTTATGGAAGTCTTGGTAAGGAAGGCAGTGACAACACCAATGTCGTGGAGTGTTGATCCTATTTTTTCTTCTAGCAATTATATAGTTGCTGGTTTAATTTCCAATTCTTTGATCCATTTTTATTTGATTCTTATGCAAGGTGAGAGATAAGGATCTAATTTCATTTGTCCTCATATGGCTATACAGTTTGTCCAGCACCATTTATTGAACAGGCTGTACTTCTTCCACACTATGTTTTTTCTCCCTTTGTCAAATATCAGATGGTTAAAGATTTGAGGGCTTGTCTTGGTATCTCCTAGTCTATTGCATTGGTATTTGTGTCTGTTTTGATACCAATACCATGCTATTTTTATTACTATAACTCTATGGCATAATTTTAAGTCAGGTATTATGACACCTCCTGTTTCCTCTTTCTTGCTTAGTAATGATTTGGCTATTCTGGGTCTTCCGTTATTCCAAATGAATTTGAGAATTGCTTTTTCTATATCCGTGAAGAATATCATTGGTATCTTGTTGGGGATTGCATTAAATCTATACAGGGCTTTCTGTAGAACGGCTATTTTAATTATATCGATTCTGCCTAACCAAGAACATGGAATGTTTTTCCATCTCCTCAGATCTCCTATAATTTCTTTTTTCAAAGTTCAATAGTTTTTGTCATAGAGATCCTTTGTATCCGTTATGAGATTGATGCCCAAGTATTTTATTTATTTTGAGGTTATTGTGAATGGGACAGATTTCCTGATTTCTTCTTCAGTAGAAGTGTTGCTAGAGTATAGGAAAGCTATTGATCTGAGTGTCAACAGAACTTTCTGATAATGGAAATGTTCTATATCTGCACTGTCTGATATGATAACCACTGGTCATATGTGGCTAATGAGCACTAGAAATGTGGCTAAGAAGCTGAATTATTTTTCTTTACTGTTTTACTTAATGGATTGCAAATTTAAATGACCACCTCTGGCTATTTGCTAATATATTGGATAGCACAATTCTAGGCAAAGGACTCGCTTGCTATTCTTTCTCTACCTTCACATTACCATAAAAGCAGGAACAGTGCCTGTTCTGTTCATTGCTACAACTCAAAGGCCTAGACAAAGTCTTGAAATGTAGTAGGTGTCAAAGAAATGTTTTAATAAACAAATATGTCTCTTCCACCTGTCCATCTCTTTTCTGTTATTCCAGCTTTACTAAGGTCTACATTTTGCAAATAATCAATAGTATGAAATACTACGTAACATTTGGCATAGAACTATAGTACAACTTGCATTGATTCATAAATTTTTACGTGCTTTGCCTTATATTTTTCAAGTTTCTTGAGGACAGAAACCAGCTCACGTGAACCTTGGATCTCATGGTGCCAAATGCTGGATATCACATATAACTGGTGCTTGGGCACTAATGGACAGTGTTTCCTAACTTAGTTTTCCCAATCAGGTCTCAGGGCAGTAGTACATCCCTTTCTTCTCAGCTCAGGCTCTGGCTCATCCTAATCCCCTACTCCTGTGGAAACTGGGGAAACTTCTTCCAATTAGGCTCGTTTCTCAGACCACAAAGCTGAATCTCAGCTTGTCTCAGTCCAGCAGTAACTTCTCTTTCATAGCAGCCAGAAATGTTACTGGTGATATTTTTTCCTCATACACAATAAAACACCAGAATGTTAAGGAGAAAACCAGCGAAGTGGGCATCACAAGAGCCATGTCCCCTCCATTATTAATCACTTGGATTTCTTCAACTGCAAAATCAAAATAATTAGACTTGTCACGTCTACTTCCTTGGGTGGTTGTAAATAAACACATATGAATGTATTTTTAAAAATATAAAACTCAGGCTGGAGTGGTGGCTCAGCAGTTGAAGTACTTGTCTGGCATGCGTGAGGACCCAGGTTCAAACCCCAGCACCACAATACACAACTAAGTGTTAGAGAAACAAAGGCTAGATGAAAAACTAAATAAAATTTATTCTCTCTCTCTCTCTCTTTGTGTATGTGTCTCACTGTCCCTCTCTTTCTTAAAAAAATAATAAAACCCTGTAGAAATGCAAAATATTTAGGTCTGTACATAGCTGAATCACTGAGATTTTTAGGGAAATTATTGAGCTCATTCATTCAATAAATTTTTACTGAGCCAGACAGTATGGACACAGTGAATAAGACCCACACAGTTCTATACTCAAAGAGTCTTTTGTCACTCTACCCCTAGAGATAATAAACAATGTGTTAAGCAAGAAATATAATAAATTAGGCAATATTGTGACACAAAAGGAATAACAAGCTCTTACCACGCTTCATGCAAGTATGAGTACTAGAGAAGGAATTAACTAAGTGAAGCCTGACAGGCAAACAGAACAATGGGTACAAAAGCCCTGAGCTGTGAAGGAGCATGGACACTTGAAGCAATGAAAAACTAGGCAGCATAAAAGCAAAAGTCAGGGACAGTGGGAGCAAGACATGGGTCAACGTGGAAGGGACACGAGAGAGGCAAGAGAAAAAGGAGGTTGGATAGGGCAAGGGCCAGGTCAGCATGCCTTTAGGATGGTGGTTTTATCCCATGATCAACTGAAAAGCAGTGGAGAATTCTAAGAAGATAAGAAGACATAAACAGATTTGTATTTTTGCTTCCAACAAATCAAGATAGGAAGAGGGCAAGAGTAAACATAAAGAGAAGTATTAGAGCATCTTACAGTAAACTGGATGACAGATGATCCTAATTCAATCAATGGTGTTAGTAGAGAAAGTAAAAGTAAATGTGCTGATTCAAAATCTATTTCAAGGAATACAATTGTAAAACTGCTATGTTATAATTGACTGACTATTAATGAAAGTTAAAGCAATAATAATATCAACCATAATAAAGCACACAATAGTATAACACCATATGCCAAGACATTTTACAAGACATTTATATGCATTATTCAGTTACTAGTACATTTGCCTTATAGATGAGAGCACTGAGCCACAAAGATCATTTGCCCAAGTACCAGATGTAGCAAATGGTGGAGCTGAGATTTGAATCCATGCCTCCTTGTTCCAGAGTCTTGGTGACTGAACTTCAGCACCAGCAAGCCCCTCACAACAAGGATGATGCCCAACTTTTATTTCTAATGCTAGTCACTAAGACAGGACCAGGTATGGACCCGGGTATGAAACAGACACAAGTGTATCTTTAGAGATATTAAAGATGCAGACCTGTGAGATGCTCCAGAGCAGCTAGACATACCAGCCTGGAGTGCAGAAGGAAATTTTGGACAGGAAACAGAAAGTTGTCCATATATAACTGGTAGCCTAATTCATAGGCTTAGGTCTGAAGCCAAAAAAACAACAACAACAACAAAAAAAAAACTATAGTCCACAAACCCAATCCAGCCTATCACTGATTTTTGCAAATAAAGCCTTATTGGAACACAGCCAAGATTGTTTATCTACCTATCATCTACAGCTGCTTTCTTGCTGCAACAAGGAAGCTGAGTATTGGCAACAGAGACCGGAAAGCCCACAGTGCTTAAATATTTACCATCTGGTCATTTATAGAAAAGGTTGGCCGACCCTGGTTTATAGATAAAGTCACCCAGAAACACAGGCTCAAATGTGAGAAAAAAAGAACCTGACCAACATGGTTAAAGGCAAGATTGGAGAAGAAATTACTGCAAAGGGAGACTAAGAAAAGCAGGAAAGGAGGAGACAAGATGGGAGGGAGGAAAGAGGAATGAAACAGCAACAGAGAAGCCAGAGTGTCACAGAGGAGCAGGTGATGTACTGTGCTGAATGTTCCTCAGTGATCACGTAAGGAAATGGAGACATGGCCACTGGATTTAAAAAGATGGAGGAAGCCAGGGTGGAATGGCAGAGAAGGAAAAAAGAAAGTCACAGCACAGTAGGCATATAAGCAATGTGGGGCTCCAAAACAAAGAAAGCAAGGCCAAAGAAACAGGAGAGTTCCATGCGAAAGATCAGGGTTGGTGGTGGCACAGAAGACCCGAAAAACAAGCAACCTAAACTGAAGCAACAAGATGAAGGATGTGGGGGATATAGTTGTGGATGCTGTAGTGCAGATCTTGAATGAAAGCGAAACTCCAGAGAACGCAATGATAGTTTTTCAGCAATAATTCATATGGAGCATCAAAGGCCCAGACCTGCTCCAAAGAAGACAAATCCATCCAAACAAAATAAAATTTTATTAGAAAACAACCTTGAAAATGCTAAGCTGAGAAATTAGGTGACTGGTTATGTTCCATCTACAGCATAGACATTGCAGTGTTAAAAAGACTGAGGTAGATAAACATATCCACGGAACAATCTCCAGATATACTGATAAATGAAAAAATCAAAGCGTAGAATTTTTTTTCAGTGTGCCAGTATTTATATTATACAAGTGACAGGCATTTTTAGAAATATGCCTTCATCTATAGAGAGAGGTACAATTTGTGTAATTGTCCCCCAAAGGCCCATGTATTGAAGGCTTGATTGCCAGCCTGTGGCACTGCTGGAAGACTAGTTGGAGGAAGGCAGGTCATAGAGAGCATGCCCTTAAAGGGAACCGTGGGACTGTAGCCCCTTCTTCTCTTTCCTTCCCAGATACCATGAGGAAAACAGGCCTCCTCCCCCATGCACCACCGTCATGATGACATGCGATGACACAGCTGCAAGGCCAAGTGACTGTGGACTGACACCTCTGAAACCAGGAGCCAGACTAAACCTTTCCTCCTTTTAGCTTGATCCTTTCAGGAATCTTTTCCCATTAATGGAAAACTGACTAACGTAGAGTATCTCTGAAGAAAATGCAAGAAATGGAAGTTTTCTCTGAGGAGAGGAACTAGGGACTGCAGCTCAGAGTAGAAGATTTAAGTTCATTGAGTGTTTTACCATGCAGCTGCATTATCTAATCAAAAGTAATTAAATTTTAAACAAAGTGAATACCTCTGCCATTTAAACAGAGTTTGAGAGGCTGAATGGGTTCTAAGCTTAAAAGAATCCTATCATAAACCTTTTAAAATATTTAAAATTTCTCTTCCATCTCAAAATCACCTACATAATCCTGATATATTTGATCCATTTAGTCACCAAAATTTGGCTTCCAAAAATATTTGTACATGTAAAGAATTTAAAAGTACAACTTCTATTCTCATCTCTTCCATGTCTCTACTAATATACTTTATTTTCATTAATGTTATCTTAATTTAAAGATATATCTTTGTACTTGTATTTGTGTACCATGTTTTGTTTATTCATTATTCTTTAAAACATTTGCATGAGTTAGTTTATTATTATCCACAGTGGAGAACAGAAAATAAAATATTGAACAAAGTCAATTTTCTATTAAAATGAGTAAAGTCAGGACTATGAGATACATAAACAGTATCTAAAGATTTGGTTTTTATGTCAGTACCATTAAATTGATAGCCTCAAACATGAGCCATACTTTCTAAATGCCAGGTGCTGAGGAAATGCTCATTAAGCGTATATTAAAAGGAAGTTTTTAAAAGTGGATCTCACAAAAGTAGAAAGGAGACACAATAGACCAATAGGACAGGAGGGCATGGAAAGAACTAGGGAACAAAAACTACCAAATTATGTAATGTCCACATATGAGTACGCTACAAAGAATCCCACCTACATCTCATCATAATGCAGCAATTTAAATAATAATAAGAAAAATAATAATAGAAGCTAGATTGATAGAATAGAGCAAATAGATGAGGGGGAAGGAGGCAGGGAGAGAAAGGGAAGGTACTAAGGAATGAGACTGCTCAAATTGTTATGTGCATGTACAGATACGACCTAATGAACCCCACTATTATGTATATTATAGTGCACAAATAAAAATTAATACAAAATAAATTTAACAAGAAAATATCTACTATACAGAACACAGTGTAGGAAGCATACTATGATGCTAGACGACTTCAGGCCCCATGGCATTTCTGTCCCAACTCAATCACCTTAATTAACAACCAGATGCATCTCATTCATGTGTGGTAGAGCTGCCTAGGGGAGGACATGGTTCCCCCATCTCTGGTGAAAAGGAGGCTAATCTGGAAACTCCTTGGTATCTTTACCCTGTCTTTCCTTGGATGTACCAATATACCTTTGGCTAATGCTGAAGACACCTTCTTCTCAAATTGCATCTGCTACTTATAAAGGTTCTCAAACTAAACCTTTTGGTTGTTTCAACAATATCACCACTTTCTTAATGATACCTGGCACTGGGGGTGATGGTGGGGATGGATATTAGGGTCAAGAGTAAGACTTTCCTAGGTTCTGTCCTGTCAGTTTTTTTTTGTTTGTTTTTTGTTTTTTTTGTTTTGTTTTTTTAGGAGAGAGAAAGAGTAAGACAGCAAGAAAGAGAGAATCAATTTTAATATTTTTTTCAATCAGGTTTTTGTTTTTCTGACACTTAGCTGTGTATGTGGTGTGTAGGGGTTCAAACCTATGTCCTTGTGCATGCCAGGCAAGCCCTGTAACCACTGAGCAACCTCTCCAGCCCCTATCCTGTCAATTCTAATGATCCAATTTCCAAGCCAATGTAGCCAATGTAAAGACTGAAGTGCTCCTTTAGTGCCATCTGGGCCTAAACCCACATTCAAGACTGAACCTATCTGCTCACCCAGGTTGGAGCACCAGCCTAGGCTCAAGCTCCAAGCAGAGTCTTCCCTGTCTCTTCTAAATTTCAATCTCAAAAGTGACTGGCCACAGCCACATTTAGCATTCCCAGACACACAAGTCCACAATCAGGAAGTGGAAGGAGGTTCTGAAAATAGTGATCTTCCACAAGCAGAGGGGAGCACACAGGACCTTGAATTTTAAAGTATTGTGACATCCCTACCAGTAAAACAGCCAATCAGGGTCTCAAGAGTATGACAAATAAACAAGTGACCTCTAAACCCAGGGAAGGGAATTGGGACAGAGGAAGAAATTCAGAACTTTCCTTTCCCTCATACAATTTTGAATTACTTCATAGTACATGGTATGTGTATAATCAGTTTCTTTCCAAGAAGTCACAACCTTCTTGAGCATTGGAAAGAACAGCTGTCTCTCAACTTTCTTTGAATTGCCAGATGCCTCCATGTCTTTCCTGATCCCATCTTCTCCTTAGTGTCAACAACGTGGTCTATCCTGTTGCAGTAGCAGGGTCCTGCATCAGTCTGGTATTGGGCTGAAGGAGATGTGCATCTCACTGAAACAAATTGGAACATGGCCACTGTCTTCCCGGGTCTCCCACTGCTGTGTAGAGCTTGAAGGACCTGCAAGGTCAAAGCCACCCTTCCTCCAGTTCACATGCAACCCAGCGCTGGGAACCTGCTGTCATCTCTGAGGAACAAAGGCATATGAGGAAGACAGATGGCCATTTGAAATATTCTTGAATTAAACAGAACAATATAAGTAGATTTGGGACAAGAAAGCAAGCATTAATTCACCCAAACTCATCACAAGCTTAGATATATTTAGCAGTTTAGGGAAAGATACTCATTTGTGGGCAGAGAGCTCTGTTCTAGTTCTTGTTTGTCCACCTATTAGCTAACTGATCTCACGCAACATGGACCACTGCAGCCGTCTCTGCAAGTGAGGTCTTACAAAATCTGTTCCATTCATCCCCACAAATTGACTAGGTTTGAAGACATACAAGACATTTAGCCAAAAGTATGAGAAAAATAATTTATTTGTGCATTTTAGCACTTAGAAATGTAAACTGATTTTTAAGGTGAACACTCTTGGCTACCAGGAATAAAACAGCCTCTTCCATCATTTTACTCATGTAAAGTTTAAAATATTCAAAATCTGCACAGGGTAATTTTGTGTGAATAATTTTAATTCAGCTTCTTTTCTTTCTTTTCTATTTTAGAAATAAGAAAACCAAGTGGTAGGAAACACTGGTAATGTGAAACCAAGATCAATGCCAATAACAACATTAAGATTTTGACTATAACCTTAAGTCACCCACAAGCCACATAAGCTGCTCATACACTTCATGCTATGACAGCAATTCACAAAAGTTTAATGCAAGTTAATTTCTGCCCTTAATAAGATTATTTAAAATATTTAATATAGCATATTAATTTGGAGGAAGTTTGCATTTGAAAAATATACTTGTACAATGTGGGTTTGGAGAGGTCAGTCTAGGTAAGAGGACTAATTTAAATGGCCTTTCTGTCTAAATATTGCACCAACAGAGAATAATACTTTTTCCAAAAGGACTATATTTTAGCAGATTTAAATCACAACAAAAGTATCCAGCTTCTCTCTGAAATAGTTACCTGATTTAAAAAAAAACAATTATTTTCTCCTAAATACCATCCAGCCAAATCATCTGGTGGCAAACCGGGGATGGGGAGGGATCACCAAGCTCTCCTTGCTTGAACCACTTTATTCCTAGTTACCTTCTGCTGCCAAATCCACTGCCTTTGACATCCATGACATATTTCCATCATTGCTGCAGGGAGAAATCATGAAGTGCCATCCAGAGAGACTTGGGGAAGCACAACGTGACAGCAGAGGGAACAAACACTGTCACACAGGCCCAGAACAGCAGCAAGCTCTGCAGGAGTGGAGGAATTCCAGCAACTTCTCTGCATTTTAGTGGCATGCGTGCAGTAACTCAGAGATACTGACTTTATTAGGAATTAAATTGTTCCCACCACTGCTCTGCTCCTCCAGGCCACAATAATGTTGGAGGATTATTTTTAAATTTTACTTCTGCAGCAAACTCTGGGGAGGGCGAATATGTAGGGGAAAAAAATCACTTCATCCAAAGTCTGTACAATCAATTAGAAAAATGAGAGCAGAATCTGGGACTACCACAGGGAACTGTGGAGTGAAAGAGTGTGAAAACAGGGTAGGAAAGGTTACGCCTCGGATTAGACATTAGGACATGTGACTAAATAGCAAGAACAAAAATTTAGATGTGGGTGAGGTGGGCCTTCTGAGATGACTGAGCACCCTTCTCAAGTAGCAGTAGGACAGTCATGCACGCAACCCAAGTGCCTTTTGAGAATTTCAGTTCTAATAAAGCAAAGGCTGAAACATATACACAGAGCTCAAACTGGGAAGCATAGCATTGTGGAAAGATAAGGACTTTGGACACTGAAACTGACCTGTGCTGAAATCTTTCCTCCAAATTCTTGCAAACCTGGACAGGTCTTTTCAACTTTCTGAGCCTCAGTTCCTTTGTGTACAAATGATAATAATAACCCATACATTTCAGGTCTGACGGGCATTGAAGATAATACACTCACAGGGCCTCAAGTTCATTCTCAATAAAGAGTGGCTATTGTTTTATTTTTACATCACTAGACTGTAAAGGCTTCATGGGTTGGGTGACACTTTCCTTGGAGGCAGTTCCGTGGTGATGTGAGCAAGCCATTTGGATTAGGAGATCACCTGGCACTTAGCAGACACCAATCCACTGCCAAGGTCTGTGTGTCAGGCAAACTCTGCCCCTCTTACCATCTTCTGTCCTCGTTCTACACAACCCACAGCTGCATATCAATTCCCTGTGAGGCGTGTCATGGTAACATGAGAGCAGAAAGGAAACAGCACAGGACAGAAATTATGTCAACTACATTTCCTTCTCCAAAGAAGATTAGGAGCCGGAGCGACATGGACCCATTCAGGCTGACTGTTCATGCTAAATGTCACGCACAAGCTGGCCTGCTCCCGACACGCTGGCCAAGCCCAGGGAGCTGCCCGGCCTTGTCCTTGTTTACTTGATTGACCTGTCATGCGGCCTTTGGACGGGGAACGTGGCCAGGGGTGTTATTCTCTGAGGGCTCCCTTGTTCTCTCTGTCAAGCCAGGGCCTGCTCTTCTAAGGCTGGCTCCCGCTGTACTTCAGTTTAGTCTCTCATGGTTTCTTCTGTCGACATGAGAAACTTGCCTTAGCAGGAATCAGAGTGGCTGCACCCACTGACTGACTAACTGACAGGATGCCCTGAAAAACTGCCAATCCAGGCTGGGGCTTGGACAGCAGAATATGAGGCTGGAAACAGCCTGAGAGCTGAGCTCAGCTCCCTCCTCCGAGATGGGCCTCTGTCCAACTACAAGAAATGAAGAACAGTGGCCATTCAGCCAACCAGGAGTTCACTTCCAAATAATCCTTCCCACGACCTCGGCAGAGTCCCCAAGCACAGCCCTGCAGGAGCATGTTCCAGAGGCCTAGGGGCCCATGCCCTGGGATGGAGACCCCACCCCTGACTCTGCTGTCTTTTGTCCTCCTGCTGTGGCTGGCCAAGCTGCAGAGAGGGGTTGGGAGGGGGACTGCACAGTCCTGCACACTCTGCCCTCAGGCCAACAGGGAACTTTCTGGCTTCCAGGGATGTTTGATTACAGTAGCCAGCAGACAAGCCCCTTCAGAGATGGGACCTCTGGAGGCCACCTCTTTTTGCCCTGGCTACGCTCAGCCTTTAGGCTATCACTTAACCAGAGAGGTATGGGTGCTTTTCCTGACATTCCCAAAAAAGTCCAACCCCTGTTCTATTCTCACTCAAAGCTGTTTCACGTCCTTGCTGTGTTGCTGTGTTGCCCAGATCCCACATTTAGGGTGTTCCTAGAGGACAGGGTCGAAATCTCATTTTTCTCCGAACTTTTTATATCTGACCTAGTCTTTGATTTAAAATTTAAAATTGATAGAAGAAAAAATTGGTCCAACACTTCAACATTTAGGAGTAGGCAAAGACTTTCTCAACAGGTCTCTGAAAGCGAAGGAAATAATGTCAAAAATCAGTGAATGGGATTTCATAAAGCTAAAAAGCTTTGTACTGCCAAGGAAACAATCAAAAGAATCAAGAGGTTTCCTACAGAAATGGAGAGTATCATGGACTATGATTCCTCAGACAAGGGTCTCATATCCAGAATCTATAAAATACTCAAAAATGTCAGCTACAAAATCACCAACAGCCCAATTGATAAAT